>JAZHYW010012298.1:0-140001 GCA_037355805.1 Ixodes ricinus
ACAAAGAAGCCGGTTTTCTTAAAAAAAATAAAGAAGTCAGCAAAACGATCTTCTCGCATTTTCCCCACGACCCAATGCGAGGGAGAGAGGGTGCGTGGGGACTCGTCCTTGGTGCGAGGCACCAAGGACGCCCAGTCCCCGGCTCGCCTCGGCTTCCCTCCCTCGTGTCGGCTTTGAGTGAAGTTCGGTAAACAGGGAAGCGATCGAGTCAACCGTTTCGGGTAAGATTAAAACCGGGTCGTCTGGGAATCGAAAGTGGCTGGCGGTGACATTCCAGCGAAATCTGGAACCCGATGCCGATGAAATTATTAGCAAAATCCGTCTGCCGCGGCAAATAATCTCGCACAGACTGCAGGTAAACTGGTTTCGAATGAAAACGGGTGAAAGTGCCCACCTTTTTGGATCGTCAAAACAGTTCTGCTTGCACGCACTTCCTGAGGGTTGCAACGTCGTCCTGAGCTAAAACTCGCACTCACGAGAATGCCGCCCGAGTGGTCTCTCGTACCTGCCCTGCCCGACTTTTGCCTGTCGCAAATAGCAAGTTGCCGGTGATCGCTGCTCACCTTTTTGGATCGTCAAAACTGTTCGCTGCACGCACTTCTTGCAGGATTGCAACGTCGTCTCGAGCTAAAACACGCACTCACGAGAATGCCTCTGCATTGGCGGCCACCATTACAAACTCAGCTAAGTCCCCCTGCTCGGCTTGGCTTCCTTGCCTTTAGCCGTTCCCCTTTCGTCGGCTACCAGTAAAGTTCGGTGTCTGGCAAACGAGAGTGGCTTCCGGTAGGATTCCAGCTGACGGGTAATCGAAAATGGTTCTGCAAACTTTCAGCGAAAGTATCTTCCGGCAATATTTCCACCAAAAACTGGTAAACTACGCTGGTTTCTGGTGAAAGTGAGTGGAAATTAACCCGTTTCCACTGAATGTCACGGGAAGTTTTTGCCGGATTTTAACCGAGAGGGACTCCGGTAAAACGTACACCGGAATCTGGTAACTGAAAGTAGCGGTCGGTAATATTTCCACCAAAAAACTGGTAAACTACGCTGGTTTCTGGTGAAAATGAGTGGAAATTAACCCGTTTCCACCGAATGTCACTGGAAGTTTTGCCGTATTTTTCAACAGGGGGGGCACCAGCGAAAAAAGCCGCAGGTTTGCAGCTTGGTGGGTTCCTGTTCCCCAAAACACAGGGCAGAGTGTCTCTTGCATCAAAGACAGGAAAGAAAAACACAGTGGGAATAACTGATGTAACATGACATATAAAAATAAAATAAGCTGCATTTCAATACACACTGAAATACATAAATGTAGAAAACATAAATAAACATTCTCATTATTATAAGAAAGTCTGAATTGTGTGGGCATTTAATAAAGGTTAATCGACATCGGGAAAATAAGTTGTTGAAGAGTGACGGTAATCTGTAACTCAACCTCTGGAAGCCAAAATTTGTTCTAGATGGTGGGATGCGCCATGGATGCCAATGACGTGAGGGATATAATGATACATTATTTTCAAGTTTGACGAGGTCTAAAATAGTTGAAATATGTTCTCTTAAGGCACGTTGATACGTGACTGTTAATCTATTGAAGTACATGTTAGATACGTCAGGTATTTTGTGCTTAATAAATAAGGGAAAAGAACTATGATCGCGTGGGACATTTTCAATTATCCTTATTGCTTTTTTTGCATTAACCTAAGCCTGTTAAGCTAATTTTGTTGTTGTCCCCCAGACCAGATGACAATAACAAAGAATTGAATGAAAAAGAAAATTATATAATAATTTTTAATAGTTACAGAAAATACTTTCCTATCTTGTTCATTATCGCTACTACTTTAGAAAGGGTTTTATGTATGTAAGAAACATGAAGAAACCACGACACGTGTTGAGAGTACTCAACAGCTGAACATATTGGTGGCGATATTGGAGGTTTGACACAAGAAGTGATAAGGGAATACCAGGTACACCGTAACATTTTAACTTGTCAAGAATAGTCTAGTGGTTTATTCGATGGAACGCTTTGCTAAATTCAATGAAGATCCCTAAAGTTACAAATTTATTCTGAAAATGTTCTAATACTATTTCTTTCTGCACTAGTAAAGCTGTTTCTGTTGATCTATGTTTCCTAACACCAAATGGCAATTCCGTTACAAGAAGTATTTTTCCAGAAAATTGAAAAGTCGAGAACATGGGATTTTTTCAATGGGCTTTGAAAAATTAATAAGGATGGAAATTGGACGATAGTTACTCAGATCATTCTTATCCACGCCTTTATAAAGAACACAACCTTAGCAACCAGCATTCTTTCGGGAAATATGCCGGATGATAGTATAATATTATGCAAATGAGTTAAGCATGGAAGTATCAAATCCAAGACAACTTTCCACAGGTCCTATTTAGAGATCCTCACAGTCCTGATTACGGCTATTTTAGGTATACATTGGACGCCGATACTGTCACAAATAAGCATCAATGACGCGTAAGAAATCTTTCTTGATAAATTAAAAACTGTTTCTAATAGATGTTTTCTATATAGGGCAATTACCGCATAAACAAATTCGTAAGCCTTGGATTATGCGGGTTCGCATTAAAATGATAAGGCAGAAAACTTGGTTGTTCATAAATTATGTCACTAGGAAAGACCTAAATAAATTAGTTATTTAAAAAACATATCGCAATACCTTAACAGCGGATCGAAGAAGGGAAAAGCGTGAGTACAATAATAAAATGTTCAATGAGGCTTCGAAGAAACGTCTAGATTTAGTTTTGAAATAAATAAATGAATTCTTACAGCATGGCAGATCACACAGTTTCATAAAATAATTTAACATAGATGGCAGGTTGGTGTCGGAGACCGTGCTGGCTGAATATTTTAATTCTCATTTTGTAAATCTGTCGTCGAACTCATACTGCGAGGCAGCCGTTCGCATTTGACGGAAAAATCAATGAAACCTTTTTTATCCTACTGCTTATAATTAAGTGTTTAATACATTTTTGGGCTCAAAATATAGTAAAACATGCCATAGTGATAACCTTCAAACTAAACCCATTAAATATATTCTTGACATAATCGCGCCATATCTTGTACACACCTTCAATCTGTGCTTGTCGTGCGAATATTTCCCTTGGAAAATCAAACGTGTAAAAGTGTCAGTGCTGTATAAGGGCGGTGGAATGAAGTTATCTGCATTGATAGACATCGATCATCTTTTATGCCGATCAGATAGGGTGTCTCACAAGTTAGGATATTAGGGCCTTTACTCTTGAATATTTATATAAATGATATTATGAATACTCGCGAGGACACTCTTTTTGTTATTGTATGCATACCACACCTGTCTGTTCCTCTCTGACGCGGATGCGGATAACTTAATAACCAAAGGAAATGTGACGCTCTAAATTTGAATTGTGGTCAAAGTCAAATGGTCTGAAAATCAATGAAATAAAAACCAAAGCAAGAATATTTATAGCAATCAATAAACATGTCGCCCTAGACAAATCTGTACAGTTGAATAATAGGCCAACTCAACTACTGAAAATGCATTAAACATTGAGTGTTATATTTCCAGAAAACTAGGTTGGGATGATCATATAAATCCTATCATCAGTATATTATGCAAAATCGTCGGCATTCTTGCTGGATGTCGTTCCTTCCTCACCGAAGATATAAAATTACAAATATATATTGCATTACTTAAATCTCAAGTAACGTATTGTCATATTTTTTGAAGTACGTCGACAAAATTAAATCTTAATAAAATACTAATGCTTCAAAAGAAAGGTTTTACACTTGATCGGAAACGCTTATTACTAATTCCAAACATAATCATTATTTGAAAATACAAAATTACCAATATATATCGATTGTATGGACAACTCCTGACTAGGTCAATTGGCTTTCCATCACCAGAAGTGATTGAATTTTCGAGGCATGCATCAAATTTAACCAGAAATATAACCACCATCCGCGCCCGCTGCACAGAGGAATGGAGGGTCTCCCATCATAGTACGAATTACGGCTTACAGTCTCTCTATTATAACCTAACCACAATACTCAATAAATATTGCATAGATAGCCTTAACCTTTATAGTTCACATCGTAAATCCCTGTACCTACTTTTGTATAATATCTATTAATCTATGTTAAACTTTTTGCTATTGTTTTTTTTTTTTTATTACATGTTACTCTGATTTTATTTTTCATCTTTGTTATCATTTGTTAAGCACTCGGGTCCCGGACTTCTTCAAGCCAACATATATTGGCTTTGTTTGTCTGTTGCTCCGGCATCTGTACTTGCATAGGCAAATAAATGATTTGATTTGATTCGATTTGATATTTCAGAAAGCAATGTCTTGGGATCAGCCCCTAATGCAGTGATAACAAAACTCTCGCGGGTACTTGGCCTCAAATATCGAAATAGGCAGATATTTCCACGTAATATTATTATGGTAATATCTAATTCTCTTCTTAATTACTGTCATGTAGAAGATGTGCCATATCACTATCACACGTGCACACAACCTTATTTACAAAGTACAGTCATGTCTCGTGGATACGAACCTTGCTAATATGGACACTTCGTTCTATGGACACCATTCTCGGTGACAAACTGCGAAAATACATGCAATTTTGTCTCGTATTATAGATAACTCACATTACGGGCGATTGTTTTTTTAGGAACGGAGGTGTCCATATTAACGAGACATCACTGTACAACATACATCTAATCACAAATATGATTTCCTACTTTAAAAGCACTAAAACAAAAAAGAAATTGAGAAATAACACGTCTTTTACAATATTTAGCGTACCTAAGAACTCACGTTACAACGTACAACATGCGAAATAAATGAACCTTGGAAAATAGACACTTACAAAAAAACGTATGGCTTAGAAATTATACAAAATAAACTGCATAGATTATTAAAATATATTTACGACAAAATGTTTTCTAGTGTCTACTATTTCTTTTAATGAACTATGTAGCTTCTTCAGTATGCCTTGAATTTTTTTCTTTGTAGATAAACTGGGATCTTGTTTTCTGAAAGCTTTGTTCGGTTATCTTTCTATGTTTATTCTAATCTATGCAGATAAAAAGTTTTGCGTCCACGTCATACAGCTTTAGCTAAAGCTGTTTTTGCTTTTTATGTTTGCTTATGCTATTGTTGGGCGAGTTGGTGAACGTTGGGATACATGGTTTTGCGCAAACTATTTTACAGTACATTTCATCTACAGTGGGCCCTTCTTTTTGTGTTTCTTCCGATAATCTAAATGTCAACACGCTCGTCTGTCACATCGTCACTGCTACGTGTCGCGCAAGATTCATCGGCTTCTGCATCAGGAAAGGAGTTGCGCTCGTGTCTGTTTCTCAGCCTCACAACCGGGCGAAGCGCAAACGGAACCCTGACGGGTGCGGTAGAAGCTCATGGCTATATATTTATTTATTTATTTATTTTACCCTCAGGGCACAAAGGCATTACAGAGGGGAGTGGGGAATAATAGTAATAAGAATACACAAGGAACAATGAACAAAAAACTCAAACAATAGGGAACACGAGGTTGGCAATAGAAGTACAAAAAAGAGCGTGGTCAGTCATTGATGTGAGAGATGCAGGTAAGCGGTTCCAATCATTAGAAGTTCTTGGAATAAAAGAAGCGTAATAAACGTTAGAGTGACAAAATGGTACACCAACTTTTGACGATGATCAAGGCGTGCTGAAACAAAGTATGGGGGATTATCATTTGGGCTTTGAGGTAAGGAACATGGTGATAGATTTTATGAAAAAGGGAGATTCGAAAAACCATGCGACGATGTGCGAGGGTTGGAAGTAATAATGTGCTTTTCATTGACGTTACGCTTGCGGTGCGGTTATAGTTGGCCAGTATAAAACGTGTAGCTCTGTTCTGAACACCTTCAAGTGAGTTGATGAGGTAGATGGTTGAGGGATCCCAGATGGAAGCTGCATATTCGAGCTTAGGCCTAACTAGTGTTTTATAAAGAGTCAGTTTTAATGACGATGGAGCTAAAGGAAAGTTACGTTTGAGAAAGCCAAGCATTCGGTTAGCGTTGTTAATCACATAGTTAATATGAAGTTTCCAGGAAAGGTCGTCACTTAAGATCACGCCTAGGTACTTGTAGGAGGTCACAAGTTCCAGGGTGTGTTGTGAATGTTATAAGCGGTAGTAATTTTGACTTTGCGGGCTATGCGCATGATTTTGCATTTGTTAATGTTAAGCTCCATTGACCAGAGTTTGCACCATCTAAATATGGAGTCGAGGTCATGTTGTAGTTTTTGCGAGTCCGAGTCATTAGTTATTACACGATAAATAGCACAATCATCAGCAAAGAGTTTAATTGAAGAAGAAACCATCTCATGCAAGTCATTAATATAGATCAAGAAAAGTAAAGGCCCCAAAACTGATCCTTGGGGTACGCCGGAAGTGACGGGTGCGGAGGAGGAGTTCATGCTGTTACATGTTACAAATTGCGAGCGATTTATTAAAAATGATACCAACCAGTTAAACACGTTAGAATCAATGTTGAGTTTACTTAATTTATGCAATAAAAGTCTATGCGATACCTTGTCGAACGCCTTGGCAAAATCTAAGAATATGCAGTCCACCTGAGATCCCTGATCAAATGCTGAATGAAAATCGTTAGTGATAGACAGTAGCTGTGTTTCACAGGACAAGGATTTCCTAAAGCCATGTTGATTTGGGGAAAAAATGAATTGGACTCTAGGAAGTTAACAAGTTGTGTATAAATTATATGTTCTAGAACTTTACAGGGAACACTGGTTAGCGAAATGGGCCTATAGTTGATAGGAAAGTGCTTATCACCAGATTTATGCAGAGGAATAACTTTACCAATTTTCCAGTCGCAAGGTACCAATGATGTGTCAAGAGATTGCTGAAAAATATGGGCAAGAATAACAGAGGAGTACTGATTAGTAGCTTTAAGAAATTTCGAGTTAATTTCGTCAACACCAGTTGCCGATGACAGCTTTAGGCCGTTTAGAATGCTCAGAACACCATCGGGGCTGATTATGATAGGGTCCATGAGTGGGAAAGGATGAACATTATAGCTTGGGTTCACATTGCTTCAGGTGCTAGAAAAAGATCTAATAAACACTTCCTGAAACATTGTGGCACATAAGGATTCATCGATCAAAGTTTCGTCAGGTGTTTTCAATAAAATAGACGAAGGCCTATCTCGATGGGACAACACATTCCAGAACTGACGCGGGTTATTTTTTAACATGGAAGGTAGTAAGGTGAAGAAGAAGTTAAACTTAGCAGACTGAACAGCATTCTTGTAGCACTGAGCAGCACTGAAATAATTTTGCCAGCGAACTGGGCAGGATGTGAGCCTCGCAGCTCTAAATAAACGCTTCTTTTTGTTTGACAATCTCAGGAGCACCCTGTTGAACCACGGATAATTAGAGTTTACGATTATGGTTTTTGTTGTCCTGGAGCTCAAAATTAATTGGTGGAACGCCATACCCAACAATATTTGGGTTGAAGGAGTCGCCATAGGCTGACAGGATCCGCTGCACGTCGGTGTTCTCAGACACTTGATATATTTCTGTGACTCGAAGTTTTAGTTCAGAAAATCTGCTGCGTCCCTGCCGGCTGCAGCCATCATTCCTTTCTGTAGCCAGAAAAGGCAGAATCAAGCAACTAGAATTATGTTTCATGTGCACTTGCAGGGAGCCCAGCACTTTCAACCCTTACGCAGATCAGGTGCGAAGACCCACCTTTGTTTTGACCAGCTTTGAAGGGCGTGACGGCCAAAGTTGACGAAATTTCGTTGCGTTTAAGATGAGTGCACGCCGCTCCTGAGTCTTTAACTTCGAGAGGACGGCACTCATTTGGCAATGTCACGAGAAATTTCGGGCAACAAACAGCGCTCTTGGTTTTCTACGCCGTTATCTCGTCTCGCGTACTAATATGTTAAAAGCCCAAAATCAGAATATGCACCATCAGTCTAAGACCCTCATCGTAAATACCTTGCATCTGGCATAAAATCACTCCATAACCATGCAGCCCGCTTTATCATGTATCAGTTCTCCAGGTTCATTTCCCTCACTGAACTTTAAAAAGAAAAAAAACTTATCTTTGAGTTCTTTATGCCTCACGCAGGCGTATTGCTAAACTGTGCCTTTTTCACGGGTTTTATTACGAAGACCACCTATATAGCCCATTTATCTTGACACCTGATCGCATATCCGCTCGCGTTGATCACCCTGTAAAAGTTGGCCTTCTTTTTACCCGAAATGCAGCATTCTTATCATTTTTCCCGGAGACATTTGTACATTAAAATGGCCTGCCCGGATCCATAGTCTCTACTCAAGACATCGATTCGTTCCGCAGATTGTTATCATCACATTTTCTGTCAACCTTATTCCTCGTGTAATACCCTAACTCCGGGGATCTTAAGGTATCTAAATAAATATATTAATAAAGGTAAAGGAAGAAATGTGCAGCACGTTGTTGTCTCACTGCAAGAAGACTTGAGCCACCGTAAAAAAAGACATGGCTGCCTGGACAGAATTGAGTTCCTCGCAGAGTTTTCAGATGAACCACGTGACCCTGTCACGCCCGGTCGAGTGCACTTTATATTGTTGAGTCTCCCACTGCTGGTGGAGAAACGATCAGAAAGCATCACATGTTAAATATGTACCTGCCATTCACTCCTGGGATAGGATGTTTAGCGCGTTCGTGGCAGAGGGCACTGAACGCTCAGGATCGTGTCACATGCAGGCTCGTGGAGGAGAGATTAGTCGTCATGCATGTTTAGTTGTCCCAATACCGGAGTGTCGAACCGAAATTTGTATCGGTTCAGTTCCGGTTCGGGTTCGCGGCTTTCGGTTCACGTCCGGTTCAGTTCCAGGGAGAACTGAGCCGGCTCAATTTAGCGGTTTGAACCGGTCCGCACCGGTTCGGACCGCTAAATTGAGAATATATTTCCCGCGTTCCTTTGGTAAGAGGCACTATTTCAACAGTGAAACGAGTAACTATATCAATTTTTATCATTCGTACAATCCACTTTTAGTTTTAGGTGCCAGAAATAAACTGCGTTATTTAATTTCAATGAAGCAGTAAATGAAAAGCTAGGTTAACGTATATGGCTCAACATCTATTTTTTACCTCTGTCGCATATATTTTACCTCAATCGAATGGTGATCAGTCTGCTAGGTCGCCTAAAATACCCGTGATTAGGTACAACATTGCGTCGCAGTATTGAAAGTCTAATCCTTCTGTGCTCTTGAAGTTAGGAATTAATTACAGTGCAAACAAATATGAAATGGGCACGTCCTGGCCATATAGACCCTGAAATCTAGATTATAAAATACGTTTCACAATACAATATGATGACGAAGCAACTGAGCTAAAAGCCATTATATCTTCAAAATGTCCAGGAAAGTTTTAGGACAAACCCTTTCAGTCTGCACATTTATAGAAACACCGAGCGACAATCACAACGCTTGCTTCCCTGACCAATATTGTCTACACTCAGCACCGTGATGCAGGCGAATAATCATGCAGAAAGGAGTGACTTTTGTACTCAGATCGGATCTGGCCTAAAATAGCGCGTACCGAGGTGAACATTTTCGACATATCTTGGTGTTTGAGGTTTGTTTTTAACAAGATGCCAGTCAATTGAATTTGCAAATAAGCATCACCCTTGCTATTTTGTTTTGTTAAATAGAAGAAAGTAGTATCTCATACACTACTAGACATTACATCTACTTATTAGTCACTTCCTGACGGTCTGTGTGCGCAATCGTCTATAATAATGCCACGTGCCAGTAAGCTCGTGTAAAGTGAAAAAACAAACATTCGATTTGAATATAGTTGCACCTCCCAATCGACCCCGTAAGTGACTACGTCACAACATGGCGTCTGGGTCCAAACAAACCGTTGCTAGGGGCGTTGCTATGGACTAATGCATAGAGACTCCACATGACTGGTGAAGGCGAGCGGGTTGAACATGAATACATAAAATTGAAAGAATAAAACACGGAGGACAAGCACAGGACAACCACTTTCTTTCATTTAGCAACGACGTTTATTTTGGGCAGAGACATTGCACCCTGAACGAGACCCCGACTAAGATAGGTTGATAAGGGGAAGGCTAACTGGGAGATGGAAAGGGTGATATGGGGGACGGAAAGGAAAACTGGGAGATGGAAAGGTGATAAATGGAAGGAAAACTGGGAGATGGAAAGGGTGAAAGGGGATGAGAGACCCTTTCCATCTCCCAGTTTTCCTTGCCTTTATCACCTTTCCATCTCCCAGTTTTCCTTTCCGTCCCCCATATCACCCTTTCCATCTCCCAGTTAGCCTTCCCCTATCAACCTATCTTAGTCGGGGTCTCGTTCAGGGTGCAATGTTCTGCCCAAAATAAACGTCGTTGCTAAATGAAAGAATGTGGTTGTCCTGTGCTTGTCCTCCGTGTTTTATTCTTTCAGTGTTATGTACTCCACATGAGGCTAGATTTTTGCTTACAAGTAAGTAAATATTTTTTTGTAAGCAACCGAACTTCTTGATATCTAATCATGAATATGTTCTTGTCGTCTCAGTGTCGTATTGCAACAATGAAAGCCATTTCTAAAAATTACACTCCGCTTTGATTTGGTAGCAGACGACACGACAGATTTGCTGGCCTCTGTTGTAGCGGGCGTCTTCAATGAATTGCGTCGGTAAACGAGCGACAAAAACAAGTGCATCGCCATGGCCGTAGAGGCCTCCGTAATGTGCGTTTTTTTCTGTGAAGAACCTAGCTTACTTCGGAGGGGTGAAAATGCCGTAAAATCAAACTACGTCATGCAGATCAGTTCCAACGACGACCTGAAGTACATTACCGGTGTAGTGCAGTCCAGCACGAGAAACAAATCGTACACCGTCGAGGTAAGTCGTTTATTCATGTTATTATTGAGGCTTGTACTAAATACCAAACTAAAAAGCTAGTCCGAACAGGAGAACAAATGAAGAGCACAATAAAAAAACGTCACCACAGGTAGATATACAAGCATAAACAAAATAACCGGATGGCGCATGGACACAGGCATGCTTCTCAACGCTGTTTTACCATAGCAGTGTTAGACTACTGCAAGTTTGAGCTGGATTTTATTCTCACTACTACTTGCGTGCAAGTACTTTATCAGTATTATTGTAATAATACATAAATATAGCGCCATATTTTAAGACATTATGACCCAACAGAATATGGGTTTTACGTGCTAGCTCTAGGTTGGTTTGGCCCTTTTTTTACATCAAGGCAAATGTCCGCCAGTGCTACATGTACTCACCTTATGTTTTTTATCCAGTTCTTTCGCGCTTTGGGGTCTTGCGGAAATCTGAAGAAACTGCAAGAATCTTTCTCCACGCGATGATTACAACCAGGTGCCAAGCACCTTCCCATAGCGCGAGTCCGCAAACAAAATTTGGGATCTCAGCCGATCGCCTGAAGTGCTTTTCTCACGGATGCAATGCGATCTTTTAGCAGACGATCATCTCGATCGACGCACGGACTTTCGATAAACCATATTTGGAATCACACCCCACTATGAATTCTTATAGGTGTCTGAAACTCATTATATTTCAAACAAATGCATAATCAAAATATCGTCTTTATTCACGCGATTCAAACGACGGCGCAGGCTTGGCCGGCCGGCGTGTGGCAGACGGCATACTTCTTGCATTCGTCGTCTGCTGCAGGCATCTCGAGGACCGGAAGTTGCAGTCGTAAATAGTTCAGAAACAAGCGATTATCGGCACACTTCTGTCGAAACATATATGACATTCAAGCTTTCTATGTCTGTAATTTTTAGAAGTTTAAATCCTACTCCTGAGTTTTCAACGGTAGGGTTTTCGTAGCGAAACCTAGCCACATGTATTTGTCCATAACAACGACCCTAGCAACGGTTTGTTTGGACCCATGCCGTCACACTTACGGAGTCAATTGCCATGGCTTGCCCGTGACATCATCGTACTATATGCTAGTTGTCCGAGTTTTTTTTTTTTTTTTTGCTAAGAAAATTATATTTTGTGGTGCAAAATGCACGCTGAAAAATGTTCGCGCTCAGTGTAACTTATGCATTCAGAAACAAAAAGTTATTCCTGCTTGGCGCAGCGTCGTGAGGAACGGCGCGAGCGTCTGGCACCATGAAAACGCGCTTTCTGGCAGGAGTGATTTTGCAAACGGAGTACAGGGTGATTCAAGGAGAGGCCAGGCTCTTTAAATCGACCGCAAAACTCGGTTTCTTAACCTATCGCGCTACGATTTTGTGCAGCGTTGCCCACAGATGGTGCATTTTTTTTTTGTAAAATTTGCAAAGAGCGAGCTTACCTGAGGAAAACGTAAAGAAAGAAAAAGGCTTAGCTCCTATGGAAACGCAGCGACGCCACCGGTCTTCAAACAACACGGCGCCGTTTCGCACGGACGAACGGCGGGACGGCGGTGGGCGGGACGTACGGGCGGCGTACGGGCGGTGACGTAATTACGGTTTCCGGCACCCGTAGTCAAGAGTTGAAAAATTTTTAACTTTCTCCTTTCCGTGTCGTGACGTAGGTTTCCGTATTTTTCTCCGCGGCCAATCAGCGCGGCGCGCTTCCCTCCTCCGCCCAGCTCCCGTATACTGGGGCCCGTGGCCGCACGCCGTTCAAACCAAACCGTGAAGTGATCATAGCGATCCAGTGCGAGTTCCGGCTCCCGGATTCCGTATTCCGAGTCTGTTTGAATCGCGCTTTAGTCATAACGAGCCTGTCCGTCGTAATGCGATTATTCGCCGTATTCCCTGCTTAGTCGTGGTGCACGTATCCGTCGTATTACCCACTTAGCCGTAATACGATTATCCGTCGTAGTGACAGTGAACCGTCGGCGCGACCCATCCGATACGTCACAGACACCGGCTGGATCAAAATGGAATCGGAAAAATCTTTGAAATTTGACACCAAATCGGTCTACCCTGGGTCGTTTCTTTGCTTTAGTTTCTGGACATCTTTTCCGGATTATTTCATCTGATTTTTAATTGCTTTTATACCGTCACAACTGTCGTTACAAAACTATACGCTGTCTTTTAGAAACCAGCGCTCAGCCCTCAGCCGGCTTTCTTTGATCTGCAATAGCTTTCGCAATATATTTAATTTATTTCCTCATTGCAGATATGAAACTCAGGGAGAAACATCCCATGACAAGGAACTTCGTCAGTTTCTCAAATGCAGTTTTAAAATTTTAAGAGTTCTTACTGCGTTCAGCAGCACTGCACAGACGCTTTTCGGGGTTTATATAACAAATATGTGCTTCTCCCTGAGGAAATGCTGACGGTTAGACGTTGCTTCGGTGCTCACTGCTGCCGAATTTAAGTACGGGATGGTGTGCAGGCTTCCTTTGCAGAATTCCGTCTTCAGTGGCGTGCCAGTCTTGACCTGCCTTGGCACATGGTGTTGTCCGCAACGAACAATAGCGGGCAATGTTTGACGCAATCAATCCGCGCGTGGCCAGAAAACTGCGGAAATAAATATGGTTAGATGCTGTTTAGGTGAGCACTGCTGCCAAAGCAACTCATGACCCGAATTTGTTCTCGCGGAGAAACTTAATCATCACAAACAATCCTTTGATGACACACAGCCGGGCAGCTGTCCACAAACATGATATTTGCCACCTCTTAAATGCGTAGCCGCCACCAACCCACAGACACAATACGCCAGACCACCTACAGAATACACAACCGCTCTTTGCTTATATCTCCAGGCCCTTGGAAACACTCCTGCCATTAGCTTGTGGGGAGCTCACTCCGTTCTGCGAAAAGGGTGATGCCCCAGGTGGCACAGCCCTTGGAAACTAAATTTATTTTTGTCTTTCACTTTAGGGCTCTAAAAAATGTCATGTAGTCTTGATATATTTTTTTTTGTTTGGTTAGAGTTTGGGTATCTTGTCTCTCAATTGACAAATGGCTGCCGAAGCTAGGTTTCACCTCCTTATTGCTCGGATTTTACCTCGCAACTCTGGGCCTCAGTTCCTAAAGAAATGCAAGAATCAGGTTTTACTTCTAGGTGTTCGGTTTTCATTTGGCAACTATGGACATAATTTGACAAAAAAGTGCCGAAATTAGGCTTCATGCTCTTGGATGTTCGGTTGATACGGGACATCTTTCACTCCTATCTCGTACTTAGAGAAATTATGTAGCGAACCAGTGAAAAGCCATAAAAAAATGCAAGTACTTTGGCGCTAACTAACACCTTGAAGCAAAACCTTATTAGACCCCAGTTAAACCTCCAGGATTACCCCACTTGCGCCACGCTGTGCGTTTCTTTAGTGTGCTGCTTGTGGCAATGCGTGAAAGACAACTGAACACGAAATAATTACTAGGTCTGCCATTTTCAAACTTGTCGTAAACTACAACCTTCCCTTCCGTTCAATTTTGGCCAGTACTTATCTATACAACGTTGAAATAAAAATGCTGTGACAAGCTTCTTTTCTTCTTTTTTGTTTTTTAAGCGCGACAGCTGATACTTTTAGGACGACGTCACGGAGATCGATCATTTCACGCTTTTCCTAACACATTGTGACTGGTTTCCGGGAGGCTTTTTTTTTTTGTCACTTCTAGGAAAGTTTTATGATCAACTCTGGCGAACGTGTCGGCCTAATCCCAGGTGTTCATCACGCGTGTGCGTGTAAACCTTCAGGGAGATATGAACGCGCCAGCTTGCCGCTACCCAACCACGTCTTTTATGCATTTTTCGGCCTGCCATCCTTGCGCGATTTTACACTGGCCGCCGCCCATTGCGAGAAAATACTGCATCACGTGTCACAAGCAGACAAGCAAGGAGAGGTGATCGCTAATCACGAACAATTCCCGGGCTTTCTGCGGAGCTTTAGGATATTAATATCAAGCTATGTTTACGATGCTAAAATTTAGAACATTTACTTTACGCAACCCCCCTTTTTTTTGCGAGTTTTTTAGTGTTTACTTTGGTTTGAATATTGAGTAACAAGTTGTTTTTTATAGTGTTTTTGTTGTTCGTTATTTTTTACAATCACTATTTAATTTGGCAGTATTTAATTATCACATACATTTCCTTGTGTTTACTTTGATTTGAATATTGAGTAACAAGTTGTTTTTTATAGTGTTTTTGTTGTTCGTTATTTTTTACAATCACAATTTAATTTGGCAGTATTTAATTATTCATACATTTTCTTATTTTGTGTTCATAAACAGGTGATGCTTTTGTAATAATGCACGAACAATGAAATTTTAAACTAAATAGTAAAAACCTAACTTCTAAACAAATTCAGTTAAAAATGTCAATATCCGTACGCCGAGGAAATTATAAAAGTGCTGTGCTATGTAATGGTTATGTAAACTGCTTATTCGTAATTATTCACGTTGGGTTTCGCGTTACGAATGTCAATTTCTGCTAATGCGATGCTTAAGATTAACACTTCTATTCAATAACAAGTAAGAGATAGGCTGCTTCTTTCAGCTGTCTGCGCAGATTATATAACGGACATTCCCCAATATGCTAAAAAAACACTGAAGGCGAAAAAAACATTGTATACAAAATACAATTATAAATTGCCTAAAAACTTAGGAAGCAAGAATGTTTGCGGACATGTACATGAGGCTTTTCGTAGGGAATATAATTGTACCAAAAATTGTCACCCTCCTCGGCCTCTAGTCCACAGCCGAATGCATAAACGAGCCTCGACTCGAAACTCGACTCGAAACTCCACTCAAAACCGGTTTGGCGCTTCATAAACCGATTTCTACTCCAAAAGCTCTTCAACTCGAGGAATTACACGAATATTTCCTCGAGCTGGCCTGAGTTTGAAGTGTCATGGCGGCCGACGAGTCGTTCGCGGAGTTTTTGTACTTCGCTCTAAGCGCAGATGGGAACCTCTACAACGACGCAGGTGACAGTCTATCAAGGCATGTGCCAAGACGGTGTCTCGCGGATCGCCTGAACCCGCTGCAAAACTTCAGTGACAGCGAATTTTTTGTGCGATTCCGCTTCGCGAAGGCGACCGTAGCGAGCATTCTGCTGTCTTTGCCGCTGGAGGGGAGCACGAGCATTCAGAGAATGCCACCCTCAACGATGCTGCAGCTCCTTGTCGCTTTAAGCTTTTATGGTGCCGGGACGAAGCTGTTACGGGGAACCTTGTAAACATGGCGCAGCCGACAGTGTGCCAGGCAGCCCCGGTGCGGAGCGTGTTGGCAGACTCTCGCATGGACTCTCTTCACCCGCTCTGTGATTTTCCCGGACGGGGCGGCGAACTTCCAAGCGTTCATGCGGAGCTGCTACGAAATGAAGTTAGCAGGCGTGGTGGGGTCATTGATAAATGGACCCTGCGGTCCCGATGAGGAAGTGTTCGTGAAACAGAAAAGGATACTTCGCCATCAACGTGCAGGTAAGTTCACTCCTGTTGTTTGTGTTGTTTGTAGTGCCAAACTTTATGAATCAACCTGAGAGCGCAGCTTTGTGGTATTTGATTTGGCGATATAAACCGAAGGAGTTTTAAGAAGGATATATATATATGTAGGGATATATATATATATATATATATATATATATATATATATATATATATATATATATATATATATATATATATATATATATATATATATATATATATATATATATATATATATATATATACAACGGGGAAGAAAAAACCTTTCGGTAGAGAAAGCAGCAGCAACGGAACGATTTGTTCTTCGACGTTTCGGCCGGAGTCCGGCCCCTTCCTCAGGAGTGAACTTACCTGCACGTTGATGGCGAAGTATCCTTTCTGTTTTACACGAACACTTCACTGACGAGAAGGCCGGACTCCGGCCAGAACGCGATCGAAGAATAAATCGTCCGTTGTTTGCTGTTTTTTTCACCGAAGCGTCAGTTTTTTTTCCCAGTTATATACCCACGCCCCCGGCCTCCCGCACACCCATGCCCGTAAATATAATATGTATATATATATATATATATATATATATATATATATATATATATAGAGAGAGAGAGAGAGAGAGAGAGAGAGAGAGAGATAGATATATTTATATATATATATATATATATATATATATATATATATATATATATATATATATATATATATATATATATATATATATAGATATCAGTGTGTCGAACCGAAAAATACCCCGGAGTTCGGTAACGGTTCCGTCGTAAATGTATTCTGTTCCGGTCGAGTTCCGGTTCGATTAAATTCGATCCGCAGGAACCGGTTCGCGAGACCGGTTCGGGGCGCTGAACCGGTTCACGAACCGGTTCGGGAAATTATAAATGACAAATTGCAACACCAAGAAATAAGTTACAAATGGGGAAACGATCTGAAATCAGCTCATACTGAGACGGGATACATCGTCGAAACTAGTAGTGCATAACGTTTATAAAAGCCTGTAGCCAGACATGCTACACGTTACTCCCAAAGAGTAACTAAATACCGTTACTCTCGTTACTCGCTCAAAAAGTAACTAAATACGTTACCCGTTACCGATTCTCAAAAGGAACGCGTGAGTTACCTCAAAAGTAACGAGTTGCTTTTCACACGTTACTTCGACGACCAAATAAATACACAACTGTTTTTGTTTCATGGTTTGGCCTTTTCTTTTTTTAGTGGTCGTTTCCACTTCAGCAGCAGCTAGCCTGCCCAGAGTTTATATCGTTTATGTTTCCCCGCTTCCTTGAGAATACATCTCCGGCGACGCTGAAGAGTCGTTCTACCGACGCGCTCGGAGAGGGCAACGGCAGTGTTGTGCTTCGGGAAGAGCTGGTGGATCTGGGATCGCCGCACTCTCTCTTGTTGTTCTCTCTACTTCACAAAGTTCGAAGCTGACAATGGATTATGTAGCGGCCTTCCCGTGTTGGCAACCCTCCGGGTTTTACATTCGGTCCGTACTCCGGTCCTAGAAAGTTCAACCAACGAACCCTATTACTGTTCGCTGCGTGAAGGACATTCCCAGCTGTAGAAGTTCAGTACAGCAACGTCTATCGCTGGACACGTCAGTCGAGGCTGTTCGACTGGCATGTTCCAGCGACAACGGTTGCTGTACTGCTCATGCCGTTTAGTCCTCGTTTTTCGGATGGCCCATCTGCCTTTGTCGCTATAGAAGAATACTTCGGCGACCATGGTTGAACGCTCCGAGGAACTGCAGGTCAACGGCACTATACACAAAAGCATATTTTTCAACCATGTGCATAGAGAGACTTTGTGTGTTGTGTCGTTTACCCGCAGTCTCGGGGTTTTTTCAACCGTAATGCATAGAGACTTCTTTTGTGTTGCCGTCAGTTTACCACGCAGTCTCGGGGTTTTTTCAACGATGATGCAGTCGTACACCAGCTCGTTTGCGCCCTTACATTTTGTTCAGAAGAATACTCTGGTTACAATTAAAACGTGAGGCTGTTTAAACGCTGTTGTACACGTTACTCCTCAAAAGTAACAAGATACCGTTACTCGTTTACTGGGCCTTAAAAGCAACTAAATGCGTTGCTCAGTTCCTTTCCCAAAAGTAACTAAATGCGTTATTCGTTACCGAAAATAGTAACTAGGTAAGTAACTCGTTACTTGTAACGTTACGTACATGTCTGCCTGTAGCCAATGCAAGAGGCAAACAACGACTGTCTGATGAGAGGGCTGTCTGTCACGGGCGCTAACTCCAGCGTCTGCTGAGCGTTGGTTTGAGCGCACGCGCCCGCTTGAGTCCCATGACTACGCTGGGCAGGCGACGGAAGCAACAGAAGCTCGGCAGATCCTTTGTCAAATTCGAAAGTGCGCGCAGCTTCGCTTCTCCGCGAGCGACTAGGGTTTGTATCCCTGTTTTTTTCCCCGCATTTATCGAGTTTCCGGTACGAAAAATACGGCATGTAAATCTTGACACTTCATAGCTCGATATACTCTGACCGGTGGTTGGGGCAGCGAAGAGCAGATATAATTCATGAATGCTCATTTCAACTGTAAATAAAATTTCTTTCTCTCCCTCAAACATTATCAAACTCCACAGCCTTTTCTTTTCTCATTCCGATGGAAGTAAGCTTCAAGAACTCGCGCGTTCTAGAAACGTGTTATGAAATGAGCACACAGCAGCATTTAGGATTTACGAGATTGTAGAAAAACGAAATCCCGTGACGCGATTTTTTTTTTTTTTGCACAGCCTTCCAATTTTTCTTTTTTTCCGTGCAAGCCGCGACCAGCGCAATACTGGTTCCTATGTCAAGATTCATGGATGCAGCGTTTGTCAAGATTCATGGATGCAGTGTTTATATTCCTAAGACTGAGTGGAGAAGAAAAATATGTAAGCGAGGTGTGTGTCAGTTGACGGCACTTAAAAAACAAATGGCATTGATAGCACATTCATTGTCAACAGCGCGTGGCCGAACCGTTTTGACATGAGCCGGTAACTGTTATTTTTTTTTCCGGTTCAGTTCCGGTTCGGGTTCATCGCGATAACAATATAACGGTTCGGGTTCGGGTTCAGTTCCGGAAAAAATACCGGATCGGTCCGGTTTTCGGTTCGGTTCGGTTCCGGTTCAGAGAGCGTGAGAGAGAGAGATATCAAGTAGCGCAGGATGACGAAAAGTATATACGGAAGAAAACGCACTTGAGACGGTTGTTGGAGTTTTTACTTTATTAATAATTTGTTTTAAAAACTCCAACAACCGTCTCAAGTGTGTTTTCTTCCGTATATATATACTATATATATATATATATATATATATATATATGATATATGGGTGATTTCATCTCAAATCGTGCAGGCAAAAAGAATCGAATTTTTAATTTCGCTGAAAAAAATATATGTTATGGCGTCGTCTCTGAAAACGTAGTCACCACAAGCAGCAAGTTCGTCGGATTTTTGTTCTCGACTTACAAATTTTAAAAGAGGCCGCGGCGGAAAGCAGTGTTTTTCACATCCGTCGTGGGTCGGATGTTTTGCTCGATCTCCCGCCGTGGATTTGTAGTCCACATTATATTAACTTTTTTCAAGCACTCTGTTAGCACAGGTAAAAGACTCTAGTACCATAAAATAATTTTAGGCGTTTTGCTTTTTTTTTTTGTAAAAATGTCAAAAACGCCCGCTCGGTTAATTGTTGACGAATTTTGACAATTAAATACTCGCGATCTAGTTGGGTTACATCAATAGTTTTTATGTCTATGGAGAGCCCAAAACACGCTCTTTATATATATTATAAAATGACTCAGCTGTATAAAGTAATTTTTGCGGTACGTTTACGTTAATGTTATGCTAAAACGAAAAAGCACCAATTTTAAAATCGATTTTCTCAAAAAACTTATTTGTTATCTTTTTGTATTTTTTGCTAAAATGTAGATATAATAGTTGTCTACGCGAAAAGTAAGTCGAGAAAGTGTTTATTTTGTTTGTATGTTCTATATTTAAGCATCAATATCGTAGAAAAACGTGTTTTACGGCTCGAAACAGACTTGCGAATTGCGCGTCTTCACAAACTTGGAAAAATTTTTGCCTTCTTTCAACGTTCCCACATAAAAATGAAATACAGTAGTTCAACCCTGTTATATTTATTGATAATTTAAATTTTATTCTAGGCGGCAAGCTACATTGGAGGAGTTCAAAGAGAAAGCAACACTTCTTGACAGACCAGCAGGCGTCGTAAATTTTTAATGTGTAGATATCGGCAGACGTGTTATTGATTCGGGGCCCTCATTCGCCTATATGAACGTCCCGCCCTTTCGGAACCAGCAGATGACCACGACCTTTCGCGCTCGTTGTGTTAGATAGGACGGCCCGTGACAGTAAAGCGAGCAGCGCACCCTGTGTCACGAGGAGTGAAATGGTACGAATGTGTCGTTGACGCGGCGAACAGTGACGGCCACGCAGGAGGAGTCAGTCAGTCAGAGTATTGCAGAAGGGAAAGCAAAGGAACTGTTGCCTGGGAGGATGAGGACACCACGGCCTTACAATATCGACGGTCAACAACAGTTCTGCCGGCCAAAACAACGCCGCGTGCGAGCTAAACCGGCGGCGCGGGACGAAAATCCCGCAGACGCACACACGAAGATGGCCGGTTCCGTTAGGGATGTGGGGAAATTTTGACACCAGCCATCGGTGCACACGTGAAACCATACCACGTTTTTGCCCAAGCTTCGAGCGCCCTATTCTTGAAACGGCCGTGCTCTATCTCCTTCCGCGGGGTTCTGATAGTACAAAAGGGCTTTCTCTTTTGGAAACAGCAAAGCCCGGAGACTAGTTAGGTCGAAGTCAGCCTCCTTGCCAACTATAACCGTTTGTGAAGAGTGGTCTTCTCCCGAGATGAAAAGTTAGCGCCGGCTGAGGTGTTCTTTTGAAAAGGGGAAGGGAAAGAGAAAGTTTGAGTAGCTACAGTAACTACCTCAAAAGCTCCTCTCCCGATATGAAGCTCGAGGTATGTTACGTCTCGGTTACCTTCTCGCGCATCGCTGCTCGAATCTATTCTTCACTCTGTTCCGCACAGCCACTGTTCCGCACAGCCGTCGTGGCTGTGCGGAACAGAGTGAAGAATAGATTCGAGCATCATCTGGACGCCGTCATCCTGCCAGGCTTCAGTGTCGTGGGACTGAACTCGGCGTCGGTCAGTTAAGACTTTTTTTTTTATTTCGTGTGCGTTTCTTTACTCCGCTGAACTTTGTTACTTGGGTGCGGTTCTGCTGAACGTTTTTTTGGAATGTATTCTTTTTTGTTAGCACTGTTTACTCGTTGAGTTTATTTCGTCATGGCGTAGCGGCCTGACGGTGCTGTAGAGAGCGTGTTCGCACGCATTTGGTTGTGTCCCGTTTACGGAATGCCCGGAGGAGTTGGTTTTTGTTCTTGCCGTGTGCGACTGAGTTTTTCCGTCTTGATTATTTTTTTTTTTTTGTTTTACCTTTACGTGTTGTCGACTTCTTTGTCTGACTCTCCACCAGGCGTGGACCTATCGCCTTGCCACCGCTCGAACCTAAATCTCTTATTTTTTAACGCAATTTTCGTTAAGATCGGAGTTGGGTAAAAAGAATCGAACTCAGCACAATTCTGTGCTGAGTTCGGTTCTGTTTTCCTATGCCTAGTGCCAATTGGCAGTCAACGTGGTTCTGTATTTCTGCGTGTCAGCAACGTTGCAGCAACATCACGATGGCAGTGTTGTGCGTTGCGAACAGAATACTGGAATTAATTAAGGCACCCAGGCACCCGGCAGCAAAAGCTGCCTGTCTTGGCCACAGTTCCCGCGATTCTTATAACGTCGTCAACAATTCTGTGCTGAGTTCGGTTCTTTTTCCTATGCCTATTGCCAACTGGCAGTCAACGTGGTTCTGTATTTCTGCGTGTCAGCAACATTGCAGCAACATCGCGATGGCGGTGTTGTGCGTTGTGAACAAAATACTGGAATTATCGCCGATGTGACCATGTGTTCGCGTATCAGTGGCGTAACAAGATGAGCTGTCGGGCATTGATGCCGCTGGTCGGGCCGTGATCGGAGGGGCCGGGGTGTCGCAAGTTGACATTTCGCTTTACATAAAATAGTTTAAGACCACTTGAGTGATTAGGTGCAATCGATCGACGTTCGGATAGTCATGTTGGAACGCTGGTCTGAACCGTAGCTCCTATCGTACAGTGGCCAATGTGACTGTCGGTTGTCTCCTCCCCGAGAGCGATTGCGGTCTGGGGAAAGGACTAAACAGTATGAAAATATGACGGAACGTACGTATATTTACAGTTTGGAATTTTAGCATTAAAGAAAACTAATAGGTAAAATCGAAAACCAGGCATATTTTTTCGGTCGCGCACCAGTCACCTAGCTGCGTTTGGAAATTTGTGTTTGTCCGTTGTCCCTGTTGTTTCCCTTTTCCAGAGATTATTTTCGTCATTCTTGTCCAGCTCGCTTGCACCTTTGCATTTAATTGCATTATAATTATAACCTTAAAATGCAAGCCTTTCACCCGTGTTGGTGTTAGACAGGTGGCAGCTGATAAAACCTGTTTGCTCTACTGACGTCTAAACCCTGGTTAGCTCAGTGGGTAGAGCGTTCCACTGGAAATGGAAAGGTCCCGGGTTCCATACCCGGACCAGGCAGATTTCTTCGGTCGCGCACCAGTCACCTAGCTGTTTTTGAAGATTTGTGTTTGTCCTTTGTCCCTCTTGTTCCCCTTCTCCAGGGATTGTTTTCGTCATTCTTGTCCAGCTCGCTTGCACCTTTTCGTTTAATTGCATTATAAGCATAACATTAAAATGCAAGCCTTTCACCCGTGTTGGTGTTATGGTTAATTCCACTCGTAGATCCGGAGCGCTTTCCAAAATCCGCGAGGGAGGCGAAATTCCGCTCCGTGGGACCCGCTCCGAATCGACGAGGGGAAGACAAACTCGCATTTTTGAGAGCGACCTCCCCCACACCCCTCCCTACCGCTTCCCCCTCCGCCGTTGAAAATGGCCACTGCTCGGACTTGACAAGCCCACCAACGCCTCAGCCAACTGATCTTTCCGACGACCAGTCACAACTGTCACTGCTTAGCTGCAGAAATAACACACGACACAGGCCGCGCGAAATTACACGTACCACGGCGCCCATGTCACAAATAACGAAGACTTCTGCGTTCGGCACCGTCACATACCTTTCGGCCGCCTCGAAGCGGTGGGGCACGCACAGGGATTGCCGTCGGTGGAATTCAGATTTGTGGTACGACTTGAATAAACACAGAGGTAACAAACCATCACTTGCACGGTCGTTGCCTAATCTCTTCTTGCTTTATGGCACGGGAAAACGCCGGCGGAATGCAGTGTAAAAAGGTAAACAATCATTGGCTGCGGAATGAGGCCTAATCTTCAGTCTGCCTCCGGCTCTTCTGTCGTTCTTTTTCTCGTTCTTCTTCTCACGATCACAGATGTCAGCGCTTACGATTTACCACGCTCCACAGTCCCGGCTTTGTATCCCTGATCTACTCGAGGTAGAAGCGTCCGAGCCGTCACAGTCCCACGTAAACAACCGACGCACCCGAACAGATCCAACTTGACGACCCGACCGGCCCGCCGACCTCGCCAACCTCGCCGCGCATGCGCATTGCCAATTTGGAAGGAAATGACGTAGGCGCTCTGTCAACTTCCGGAAAGATCTAAGAAATCCCGCAGAGCAAGTTCGGCGGGGTGTGAGGCGGCGTGGAGCGGGCGCTGCCAGAGATCTACGAGGGAAGATGACCAGCTCGAGCCAGATCTGCGAGCGGAATATGCGCGCTCCAAGTGGAGCGCTTTTGGAGCGCTCCAGATCTGCGAGCGGAATTCACCATAACAGGCGTTTCAAGGAGCCGGCTCTTGAGATGTCCCCCAAAAGTTTTCGAGAAGCAGTGACTGCAAGCAACTGCTCTGGAGCCCGTGTCTGATCTGCCAGTGCGAGACACCTGTTCTGCCATATCAGTGATATGATCACTGCAATTTTTTTACGAGCCTCAGAGGTAAGATCTTTTATTCTTAGCTTAGAATTTAGAGGTGGCCAAGCTGCGGCTCTTTGCGTGTTAAAGTGCGGCTCGTGGCTCCCTAGTATCCCTAACACCTCCCCCCTCCTTTCCCGCCTGCTTCCCGGTCACATGAGCACTTCCCCAAGACGAGAAAAGGAACAAGTTTTAAATTGAGACAGGTTGCGGTTTGGTCCTGTGCTACCGCTACCATACGTACGTACAGTTGTACTGCTTTTTACTTGGATAAATCTAAAGTAGTTCAAGTTTTATTTATTGGTCTAAAAAAAGTTTGGACCCCCCCCCTTTTTTCTGCCTTTTCTCTTTCAGGCGGCCCTTGGAAGTTTAGTGCTTTTGTTCGCGGCTCTTAGGCCGGGTCAGCCTGGACACCTATGAATACGTCATGGCTGCGAATTTCTGAATTTCTGAACTTAGAAGAAGCAAGACCATTTCCAAAACTAATGGAGACATTTTACCCTTAAAACAGAGCATGTAGAAGAGGAGTTTGAAAATACCTCTTTGATCTTTATAAGAGATGCCCGTGAATGTGCCCAAAACGATAGAGTTTGCTATATTACAATCGCATTTAGTCTTAATTATTTCTTGTGTGATTTGTATGCAGGAGTCTGTGTGTTTGGGACACGAGAGTTCAGTTATTAGAAGAGGGTGGACGAGGCAGTTTGAGCCCTAAATACTTTAACTACCAAGGTTACTTTGTTGTATGTTTTGCTTTATTGGTCAAGACCCCATATGTAAGATTTGAGTAAATAAATTAATTTAAAAAAGTAACTAACTAAAGGGGTCATGAAACGATATCGGGTTGGAATGTTGATGACTTTGAAAAGGCGAACTCGTCCTAGTCTGAATGTATGGCACACGGTACAGGTAGTGATAATAAACCTTCTATAAACAGTAAAATATCAATGATGTGGTTTTTTTGTTTTTTTTATTCGTCCTTCTCCCCTTTCTCCTCCTCCCTTTTTTTTCGACCGCTAGCCCCCTTATGTAAAATACACTTCACGGTCGCTGGCGTAGAAAGAATGCATTTACGGTGCTCTTTATACCGGAGATGCCTTTGGCGTCGTCAGGTTTGTCGAGTCAGCCGTCCGGCGCCGCCGGGAGACCAAGAAACGTGTTGTGTGTTTCGGAATTTCTCTGCTTTGTTAGTGTTTTGGACTGTGTTGGTAGGTATTTACTCTCGCGCATAGTGTTTTTATGATGATCGGGGATAACCCTTTGTCACTGCTCATTTCGATGTCACGGTCACGACACCTAGCTGATAATTAGTGCATCTGTGTGACTTAGTTCGCATAAAGTCAATAAAGCATTTCCGTGTACTTTCGAACGAAAGCGCCATGTGTCTCATGAAAACTGGTCGCCTTTCATACAAGCGATTTGCGCTAACCTTCTCTGCTCAATATAGGCCCCTACGTCTAGAATTTCGGCACGCCGTGCGCCTCCAGTTGTCTCAGCGAAGTTGGAAACGTTGCCTTCGTATTTTTAAAAGAATGTTCATATAATCTACCCAATTATTCATTGCAATGATTTCGATTTTTTTTCTCTCTCTTTCAGGACGGCTTGCTAGAATGATTGTTGGATCAGGTAGAAAAGCAAAGCAAACACGGCGTTGCGAGTGTTGAGGACAAACCTCTTTGCGGTAATATTTTCTTCGACACTTTTACGTTATAGAGTAATGTAACGGTAGTACAAGGACGTATGCGCCGGTTTTATTTGTATTATTTTCAATCGGAATATTTTAATTTATGTTTTGGGCATACATAGTACGTTTCAAAGCAAAGCACTGCCAGTCGGTCTACGTTCGGTGATAATGGTGGCCCAACAACTATGTGCGTCGCGCGGCGGGATTTTGCGTACATGTGTTCTGGCGTTTCCATTTTGCCATGCGGGGGAGGTTTCGCGTTGGCTCGGTCGTAGATGTTTGACTGAAGCTGGTTTTCTCGGGTTGCCCGGACTGTTGGTGAAGCGGAAAGCGCCCCTTTTTTCTTCTTTTTCCCTTTTTTTATGTGTTTTGCGGATTTTATTCATCCGCAGAGGGGGCAGAGATAAAGGCATGATGCCTGACAGCGCCTCTGCCCCTCGCAGTTCATACAGCGGAAATAACATTTCAAACAAGTCACAATGAGAATAAATAACAAGACAGTCATCGTCATAAAAACAAATAGAAACAATTATTTTAGAAATATCTGAAAACACATGAAATACACTGACGCAGCTCAAACAACTACACAAGCGGCACAGCTTGAACAATGTGGGGCGATATGCTTTTCATAACCCAGAAGTAAAGTAAAAATTAAAATAAAGATAAATAAAGATAAATATAGACACCGGTTTTTACATATCTACTAAAAATTTATAAACAAGGATTTATAAAAGAAAGCGGAAACAAGCTACATCAAAACCAAAAATCAGGCTACAAAGCCAAAAATGAGGATACAAAAGTTTTGTATACGTTACGTTTCATTAAAAATAAATATAAATAGATATACATGCTTTAAATAGATGAAAATGCGATATCACTGCAAACCAGGGCTCGTCTGCAGTCTTTTTTGAACTTTGGAAAAGGGGAACTGAAATTAACATCAATGCCGGGGGAATTTAATAATTTAGTACTCATGTACGATAAACTTTGCCTGCCATAATTTGTTCGTATGCTTGGGATTCTACGTTTCGGGTCTCGCAATGTGTAGGCACTAGAATGAGGTGTCTGTGTCAAATAGAGGTTGTTTTTGTAGATCCATTGAAATAATTTAAAGTGATATATCTGGTCTGCCTTCAATATATTATATTTAACAAAAAGTGGTTGAGTGCTCAAATTTCTGACATTACCTCTGTAATTTTCGCAAATTCGAAGAATTTTTTTCTGAAGGATAATTAGTTTGTTGTAGTTAGATGCAGTGGTCGTACCCCAAACCAACATGCCATAACTGATCTTAGAATAAAAGAGAGAATAATACAACGTAATTTTAAGCCAAGTGGGTATCAAATTTTGCATTTTATATATAATACCAATAACTCGAGACAGCTCTGCCTTCAGTCTATTTACATGGGTGGACCATGTGAGCTCTTCGCTAAACCAAACGCCCAAGAACTTTTGGTCTGCAACTTGTTCTATAACAGTGTTTTCAAATATAATGTTAATAGAGCTGTTGTCTCGCTTACTAACAGGTTTGAAGATTATGTATTTTGTCTTACTTGTGTTTAGCTTCAATCTATTTACTCGTAACCAATTTGATAAATTAATGAGGTAGGCATTGCAAGTATTTTCTAGGTATTCTTTAGTCACACCAGTAAAAAAGACATTTGTGTCATCCGCATACATTACTAACTCGGGGGAGCCTGGTATTATTGTTATGTCATTCACGTAAACTAGAAATAATAAAGGACCTAGAATGGAGCCTTGAGGAACGCCGTGCTGTATTCTCAATTTACTAGATGCTGTACTGTTAATAGAGACGTACTGCTGACGATTTTGTAGATAAGTTTCTATTAGTTTTAGCGCTATGCCTCTTATACCGTATCTCTCAAGTTTTTTTAGTAGGATATCGTGTTGAACAGTATCGAAGGCTTTTTTAAAATCTAAAAACAAACCAAGCGTGAGCTGTTTGTTTTCAATGTTTTCTACAATTTTGTCCTTAATGTCTAGGAGTGCTTGCTCGGTTGATTTATGTTTCTGAAAGCCATATTGCTCTTTCGTTATTATGTCATACTTCAGAAAAAAGCTGGTTAATCTATCATTGATCACGCGTTCATAAATTTTTGAGAATATTGGCAGAAGAGAAATTGGTCTGTAATTATGAATATCTGTTGCTCCACCTCCCTTGTATACAGGAATAACTTTTGCTAATTTTAGTTCGTCAGGAAAGTCACCACTTACAAGCATCTTGTTTATAACGTCGGATAGTAATGGACTCAGCAGAGCTGCTTTATATTTAATCGGCAGTGCCTTTATTTCGTCATCACCGGCGGCAACATTATTTTTTAAGCTGTCAATAATTTTATTAACTTCCCTTGGCGTCGTCGGAGCTAGCATTATAGATGCAGACGGATTAGCGGTCGTTGTGTATTCAGCCGTGTAGTCATGTTGCTCAGCGTACTTGCCGATATTAACAAAGTGCTGATTTATTTTGTCGGCAAGTGCTTTACCAGAGACACTTTGATTATCTATTAGGATATGTTCCACGTGGTCGTTTGCTTGCTTTCTATTAGTGAGATCGTTTACTGTGTCCCATATTTTTCTATGGTCATCGTGATTGCGTTCGAATTTATTTTGATAATATTTGCACTTCGCCTTTTTTAAGTCTGAGTTCAATTTATTTCTTATCCTTTTAAACTCAGCGAGCATGCTTAGGTCACGATGCCTGATAAAAGCGTGAAACTTCTTATCTTTATCTTTTATTCTTTTCAGTAGGTCAGCAGTCACCCACGGTTTTCTTATCTTTTTATTTCTTACTTTTGTTTCCTTCAAAGGGAAAGCTGTATCATAACAGTTTTTAAATTTAACTAGAAAGTTTTTATAAGCTACTGTAGCGTTGCTTTCAGTGTAAACGTCATCCCAGGTTTCCTGTTCTATAAGGGAACTAAAGTTGCTTAGGGTCTCTTCGCTTATTGTACGATGCCAAAATGTTTTTGAGTCTTTTACACGAGCCATTTCAGGAGTAGATCCCAAGCAAAAAATCGGAAGATGATCGCTTATGTCTTGTACTAAAACCCCAGCTATAACATTATTTTTATTTAAGTTTGTGATGCAGACATCGAGAGAGGTGGCAGTATTTAAGGTCACCCTAGTTGGCAGCGATATCACATTATTACAGGCATGCTCATTAAGCAAATCTCTGAATTCTTTTGCTTGTGAATTATCGGAAATGGTGTCTATATTTATATCTCCAAGAATCATGAGAGACGCTGAAGTTGATCCTAAAACACACAATATATTATCAAGCGCATTCATGAATTCAGCAATATTGCCCGAAGGCGGCCTGTATAAAGCAACAACTACTGTATTCGATATTTTGATAACTAAGCTTTCAATGTTTTCATCAATCCTTGTCAATTCGTCAATTATTTGATACCGTAGATTGTCCTTGATATAGATTGCTACGCCTCCACCCCTTTTTCTTGTCTGACCAGACTTTCGCATTTATAACTCTGAAACTTAGGTGGTGAGTCACTGCTCGTTAACCAGGTTTCAGTAAATATAATCGCATCAAATTTTGCACTTACAGAATGTAAGAGAGCTTCAACTGTATCTACCTTATTTTTTAGACTTCTTGTGTTCATATGAACTGCCGAAAACTGTCGTTTGCATTTTTTGTACATTTTATTGAAGGCCATGCAGTCATAATAATTACATTCGGGTTGCAAGTCTTCCATCAAAATGGTAATGATCTATAATTTGTGAGTATTAGTCGATTCAATTTGCAATTCTGTCAACGTCAGTCATGCTAGTAATTTTTAGTGCGTCAGTGTTCACGTCTTTTCTCGCAAAGACTTTGCCGCTGGAGGACCATACAAACTTCCAGCCCACCTTTTTCTTCTGCGCAATTGCTGCGCCAAGCAGTTTCTTGTTTTTGCTAGTCAGATGCTCATTTACGTATACGGGACCGCTAGGGCCACCGTAATCAAGATCTCGAGTTGTCAGCCTTTGTTTCTTTGCCTTTTCGAGGATTTTATTTCTTTGCGTGCGCCGTACGAAGCGGACAATAATGTTTTTTTCGTTTGGTTTGAAAGTAGGGACGCGGTGGCACAGGTCGATATCATGGTCAGAGATCGGAACATCCAGAATGCTCGCAATTCTTTGAACAATGTCGTAAGGGTCACCCTCCGCTGGGACTCCTTTGATTTCGAGGTTATTAGACCGTTGATACTGCTCGAGTTCTTCTACTTTAGTACTAAGCCTGTTGTTCTCGGCAGTTAGTTCCTCGTTTCTTTTTGATAGTTCTTGGATCTCTTTGCGAAGTTCTTTCATCTCATCCCTAATTTCCTTAACACCATCACATGTATCATTGCAGAATTTCACGCTGTCCTTCACAGTCCTTAGGTCAGCCCTGATCTCCCGTCGCAAATCATCAAGTGCTTTCGCAAGCTCCTTGTTATCCTTGCTCATGTTTGACTAGGAACTAGGAAAATGTACACGTCAACAGTTCTTGCCCAAAACAATCAGTGGAATTAAAACAAAAGCAAAAACAATAGTGGCTGTGTTCGGCAGCATTGTGTGTGCCAAGGGGAGTTGTGCCGTGCGCGTCGGTGCCACCCCTTTGCCTGTGAGAGTCTCGCCTGGGGGACGATGACGGCCGTGGTGTGACTCTCGGCGAGGTTTTGCGGAGATACATTTTCTCGTCGTAAGCTGCGTTGATGCTGTATTTGTCCGTCCGTTGTTGGACTTCGGATGCTGGATCAACTTGGGTGTGTTCGCCGCCGCAATGGTAGCGCCAAGGGGTGCATTGGTGGCGGACATGCTGTTGTTGGAGAGGAGTTGGCGCACGTGGTGCATCACCAGAAGGTCGGCGCCTCGGGGCAATTGAGGGCGCTGTGCCCTTATAGGCTCTGCAGCGTTCGCATTTTACGGCTTTTGGTTAAGCGAGGGTGGCCCCTGTATGCTGCTCGTCTGTCGAGCACGGTGTGGGGGACTGCGTGGTGCCTTCGAAGGTTGCTGATGACTGACTCGGTGGCACCCATCATTCTTGTTGTGATGATGGTGGCTTTATAGCTTTCCAATAAGGCCATTAATTCATCGGAGGAGAGACCCTCCTTGGCACAGCGTATAACGCCCTTGCATGAGTTAAGCGGCGCGGGAAGATAGTGCGTGATTGGGTGAAGCTGATTGATAATTCTGATGTTGCCGACTCGGGCGAGTCCGCTGTACTGTGTTTTCATAGACGTTTTTAAGGCAGGATGACTCTTTGTAGCGAGTGAGTGTGTATGGTGCGATCCTGGCATGCTCGGGGAGAAAGAGCCGCAGCTGAAATGGAGGTTGATAGGAGTGCATACGGCTTGATGTGTTCCAAGCGGAGGGTCTGGAGTTCGTGCTTCGATCGAGCTAGAAGGCGCTGGTTTCGGTTTTCGCCGTACGTTTCCCATTGGTGAGGGTCATTCGATGGGAGGAGGCCGAGTCCGAGTCGGCTTCGATGTTGGCGGCGTCTGAGGTATTGTTCGGAGAGCGATGCTGCAGGCAGGCGGTGGCTGAGCTGGCACCGCCGACGCGGCGTCCGTCATTGCGGGGCGCCGCGCTGGTTATAGAGCTAGCCCCACAAGGCTCAACGGGACCGCCGCGAAGATAAAGACAGTCGTTGATCCAAGAATATTGACTGACCGACGGTTATGTCGGTGTCAGAATAAGGCTGGAAGCATCGGGGACATGCTGCAATCAGTATTTTTGGTGTATGGCTCGCCAATCGGGGGTTTTAGATGGCTTATTCGGAACAGAAAGCGAGAGCGTCAAATCGGTCGGCACCGTCTCGCAGCGTCACTCATTTTGGTGATAATCTATGGTGACGGACTAACTGACCAAACTCTTAGCCACTGTCTTTCAAGGTCAGTGATTTCACTGAGTCGTGACTTGCAGGGCGCTTTATGTAAGATTAAGTGCCGATGGCTTCCAAAGAATTCCGGTTCGGGCAAAGTCAGTCATTGCTTGGAATAAAGATTTGCATAAAGTGACGTTTTTCGGTTCTAACCTATTTGTGCAGAATTCTCTTTCTTGTTCTAACGTGCAGATTTAGGCAAACACACACACACACACAAATAGATTGCCCGTATGTAGAAATAAACAATAAATGTTACAATGAGTGAGTTGAACGTGGCAGAGAATAGCTTTTACCTATTCAAACTAGCGGGGAATAGAGTTTGCAGCTGCAGTCTGCTGAAGCTTCGCACAAGCACCCTGTTTCCGCCACCGCCCTTCCAGCGATCTGCTGCGTATGGGTACAGGAAATGAAAAGAAAGAGAAAGAATAAAATAATCAGTGAACACTTAGTTTGTGGACGAGGAGTGGGCAGAAACGGCAAGCCTGCTGTGTGCGCAAGCTTCAACGAACCATTTGTCGACATGCTGCAACTTCTCGCTGTATCTTCTCTGCTTCTTGCCTTATTCTGGTTCTACAGGTTTGCAATTTTTGTTACTCCTAATTTAAAACACAAAAAAGCACAACGGGTTATTTGGGAAAAAAGAAGTTAGGGCGGGTTTAAATATGAAACTAAAGCTATTAAGAAGTCTTGGATGTTGGTTCGCGTTTAGCCTGGATGTCTCCTTTTTTTCGGCGTTTTAATTATGTTACGCCAACAGCAACTCGCCCAGAGCTCTGTAGGTGTATCTGTGAAATTTTCATTCTTTTTCAGTAAGTCAGTCTCTAAAGGTGACGTTCGTTCCAACCACGGAATAGCAAGAACCGGGCAAGAAAAAGTCGAAACTTATTTCACATGGGCTCTTTGAGTAGCAGCTTACATTTCATCCAGAAGCACAGCTGCTAAAAAAGTAAATTATGTAGTTTTTTTGCGAAATTTGTTGTGTTTTGGTTGGTTTTGTATTCGTTTATTTGTATTCGTTTATTCTAGGTTGTTGTGCTGCTGTTATTTGTGGATTCTGTTTGTATGTGTGAGTTCAGTCTATAGTGCTTTCCTGCTTCACTGTGTATTTAGCACTTGAGTGGCGAAGTAAGTACGCGCGACACAGTTTGTTGTAAAAACTATTGTTGCATCCTGGAAACTACACAAACTGTTTTTTTTTCACAACTTCCACAACATAAACCCGCTTTTCTTTCTTTTACAAAATTTCTGCTATTTTTATGAACAGAAACTGTTTTCCTGCAAGGCTGGGCAACAGAAATTCAGTCGTTTTATAGAGAGGGAAAACACTAAAGGTTCTTTTTTTTAACAAAAATCACGGAGACAGAGAAATAAAGGAAAAAAGTTAATTTGGGGCAAAAGTGCTGCCAAGCTTTTCCTGTTTTTTTTTTTTTTTACAAAGTTGTTTTTTACAATACAGCTAGATTCTAAAGTTTCAGAACTAAACGTTCTGTCATTCAAAATTTAAAAGTGATTTTTTTATTTAAATGGAAAATGGGCCTTTTTTCTGTTTTGGGTGATTGGCGTCACTCTACTCCAGGTGTTCGAGGGCACCGTGGCTCATTGTTGCCATTAAAATTTTCAGTAAATTCTTTATAACATTGAATAAGATGACGGTTAGTTATCAAACTTTGGCGTCTGGTTCAAACTGATAGAACTACATTTTGGCAAAGAATGAACTTTCGGCGATTAGTAGTTTATTTTTTCGGTGAAAAAAACAACCGTAAAGCTTTTTTGGAAGACACCTTGTATACCACCATGGCGGTCAAAAAATAAGTGTTCTGGGGGGGGGGGGGCGGGGAGGCAAAACCTTTTGGGAATATTTCGGAGATACAGGAAAAGTAAGAAAAGGTATTTGGTCATTTCGCAGGTCAAGGAAGAGGCGATTTTCGATCTTCGAGCGCCTTGGTATTCCCGGACCAAGGCCTAGCCTCCTCTCTGGAAACTTGACGGAGATCATGGAAAAGGTAAAGCGCAGCTGACCTTGTTTCTTTCCTTTTAATTTGGGGATTAAGTTGTATTTTTATGCATGTTAACTCATCTATTAGTCTTTATAATGCTCAAGATGGGCTTTGCATAATTAAGCATATGTGTTTTTTGGCACATGAGACAAAGCAACAAGAATAACGTAAAATGGGAGTTTTGAACCATAAAAGCTGACAACTGCTTCTAAAATATCTTATATATCATAAATGGTTACTACTGAACTTGGTGGGTTGTTCCATTATTTTATTAAAAATACCTCTTAAGGAAGAACATTTTAAACCTATTGGTCTTAGGAATAGATGAACGCAGCTTGCGAGACTTCTCTAGGCGACAGGAGGTGTAGGATGGGGGTGTGCAGTATAAGTTTTTTTTTGCAAAGGCAAGTGGTAGTGAAACTTCCACATTATATCTAAGGCGAATTATATTCTGCGTGTTTGTCTTATTACCTCTCGTTTCGAGAACGGCATTGCTACTAAGATTTTTAGCGGTATTCAAAACACCTTACAGAGACAAGTTAGATATTCTGACTCTTATTCACAATATCTCATATTTTCTGGGGGCTCTGATACTATAAAAATATAACGTCTTTCTTTCAAAGAGTTCTTGTTGATGTTATTAAAAAAGGCCAATGGTTAATACAAATGAGCGAGTCTAGGTGAAAGTGCATTATGGGGTATTTCCCATTATGTACCGCGCGGTTACGCCTACGGCGACGCCGACGCTGACGCCGCTCAAGCCACAAACGGGCGCCTAGTAGCTGCGCTCTAAAATAATAAAGGAAAAATTTTGCTCAACTTTGTCAGCCGAAAGAAAATTGATGACGACCTCAAGGAAAAAATTGAACTACAGAGGCGGAAATACCATTCTCGCTTGAATTATGTGGAAAAGTTATGTTTCAGTGGCAGATAATTGTGCCACTATTACCATGTGATATATGCCAAAAATACAAAGTGTACAGTTGTATTGCTGTGCCAGGATGTTGTTCTATAGAAGTGCCATAAAATGCTATTTCGAGATAGATTTATTTTTCCCAGTTTGAACATCCGTCATCCGACTACGCACCTTTAACGACACGTGTGCGTACAGGATGCGCATCAGATGTCAACGGCATCACACGATGCATCGTTCATTTCACTTACCGGATGAGTAAACCGAATTCTGCTCTGTCTCGAGAGTTGCGTGGCATCTGCAAAGAACAAACTATGAACAAAAAGCAAGGGTGAAAGTCACCACAATCTTGATGGCACATGTGCATAATGAGTTTCCGCTAAACCTTTTTTTTTTTTTTTCTTAAAGGACGTCACAAACCCGCAGGAGTTTCAAACACAACGGAATTTTAGTGGGCGAAAGGAACCCTTGAATAGCTGACACACAATATAAAACTTGGAGGGAGATGAACAAACTATTTTCACAAGTACATTTTCGCTTACAACCACTCAACAAGGGGACTTCGTTCCCGAATGTTGCAACAATCTGTTGTACACAACCTCTAACGTAATAAAAAAAAAAAAGAAACGCAAACACAAGGTATTAACTAATAACCCCGGGAAAACTTGCTAAATAAATTTTCGAGGACACTTAAGTACTTTTTATGAGTTGTGCATTCAAAAGCATGAATGTCGTTCTTCCTCTCATTTCGCCTGCGGTGTACTGGAGTGGACCGGCACGTTTCGCTCCTGCCCAGGGTGCGGCCGCCGACGATATAGATGCCTCCGGCGCCCCGATGTTACTCGGCGCCGAGGAAAGGAAGCAACTCAACCGGCTCAAATTTATTTTTTTTCCTCCCACAAATTATCGATCCAGAGCTCGGCGGTATGAGTCACGGTCACTCTCTTCCCCGTGGCCACGTACTGTTCTGACACACGGACCAAATATCATGGAAGTCGTGGGTCACCAAGGCACACACTCAATATTAAAGCTAGAAAAAAAATATGAAGCCCATTTTGGGGATTAAAAAAATTTAAATACGTTGATTGAAAACAAAAATTGCAGAGTGCCGGAAGCACATGTACTGCCTGCGTGATTCTTAACATGGCGTCATACCGCGGGATTGCGGGAGCAGCGTGGGAGTCGCGGGCTGGACGGCTGGACGAAGCGAACCGGGCCGACTAAAGGCTTATTCACACGATGCATCTTTTCAACGCGCCACAGTTTAGCGAAACCGAGATTTCGCGAAATCGGCCTGTTCACACGTGGAGTTTGAGGGGCGAAACCTGTGACGTGTTGACTCACGAAAATTTCGCCAAACCTTGTCATCTGCACCGGGAATATCAAGCGTTTCGCATCAGAATCATATTAAGTACACACAGTGTAAAAAGACATGATGTAAAGTGCTGTGTTAAAAGCTGGGAAACTTGGTCGAAGAAAAGACAGGAGAAAGGAACGTCTCAACAGTTTATGAAAGAACGTCTTAACCGTTTCATTAATACTACTCAATAAACTTCGTCAGATTCGGCTCACTGCGTTTACTAGTCCTTCCCAACCCGGGAAAGACTGCGAACGTCGAAGAACAGGCGGATGATCTCGAAGCATTTCGGACGAACCCAATTTCACCAAAGCCGTTTATTATAGAACACCGTTTTATCGAACATCATGGTTTCTGGCCAGATCGTTTCTCGTTTTGGGAAATAGTGTTTTTTCTTCGCATCTAAAGGACAAATATATTGTCATGAATGACAACTGATGAAGCAATGAATAACTTCAGAAAATAAACGTTTAATCGGGTGAGTGAAATAGAAGGTTAGCGTCGCAGGCGTCGATGTCGGCGAAACAGCAGGGTCGAGACTGACTGCGGCTCGCCACGCGGAGGCACGCCTTTGTACACCACGCCTTTGTACACGCATGGGCTTCTGGAACAATCGGCGTTGAAGGTTCGGCGGTAGAACCAGCTAACCTCGAATAAGCAACAGGGTTCTAGAACTTACCAGAAGGCGACATTACAGAAACAATAAAAGAGTGTATCCGTGGCCAGGCATCGAACCTCGGCCAGTTGCGTGGAAGGCAAGCACGGTAACTGTTAGGCCACAGGCGCGCTGCCTACCGGGCCAGCTGCTCACGCGGCAATATTATTTTCCGTTTTCTTTTGCTTCGGTGATGTGGCCTAAGTCGGACTTGATACATTTTTGGAGGTAAGGAGTCGTCGGGTGCCGAGAGGGAGGTCCCACATTGTTGCTGTTCAAAGTACTCAACTTTGAGGCAATGTCCTCTCTCCATGTTAATGATAACAGAAGAAAAAAACGAGTTCCCCACTTTTTTCAATTGTTCGCATTATGCAAAACTGTGGATTCGTCTCCACTTCCACATTTTTCTTAGAAAGTAAGCTATTCTTCTGGTACTGAACAAGAACACTTGGTTTTACAACTATACGAACACGCAAAACAGCGCGGCATGAGCGGTGAGCAAAGTGCGGACGTGAGTTTTAAATATAAACACTGCAGTGCGAACAATGCCGAGAATAATACATTTTAAATGTTGAATAAATTCTTTCGTAAATGAGCTTTTCTCCACATTTGTTCGTTTTGCGGTAGGCATTTCACCAGCGAGCTTCCTCCGGTGAGCTTTTTTCCGCCGCCCCTTCGCCAGTGAGATTTTCTACGCCGCCAAACAGTAACAGCCGACCAAGGGCTCATCGCAGCCAAGATGTGCAATCGACGAACCCCATAATAAAAAGTGTGCGGGTTATTGCTTAATACATTCGCCTATATTTCATAAACTACTGAATCAAGAATGCGTTGGTTCAGGTCAAGCTAAAAATCTTCAGCGCGAGACTTTCACAACTTGCAAATAGAAAGGTGTGACGCGCTACTACCAAAAAGCTTGTTCTGTTTTTAGCTTCATTGAAGAAATTTTCGCAATGTTTGTTTTATTACGGTAGAAATCGAGCTCCACGAGTTGATATGCAAAGCGAATGTCAGAATTAAAACAAAATCGGCGAACTCACGTATGTTTCTTCCGCATTTAAAATATGTAAACATTTTGAATGCATCTGTGCAGAATAATTGAAATTTCCAAATCAAATCACTTCTCCTACTTCGAACAGAAAGAAGTGGTAAAACAGTATCAACCCTTTGCCGCTTCGGTAGCTTTTTGTCTGCCTGCATTTGGTAACTTCAGGACTCACGCAAGGACCGCTTTGAAGCGTGAAATCTTTCATCCTCATTTTCGTGACCCAAAACGCCGGCAAAGAACGAAACATCCTCCCAATGACGCGCTCTGGCGATTGAAAACTAATGACTCACACCTACCCGCAAAATTTCTACGCTGCCGAACAAAAAAGGAAAAATCAAGAAACCTTTCACTCGCATTTGTGCGACCCCAAAACACCAAGAAAGAAGGGAACATCCTCCCAAGGACGCGCTCGAGTGATGGACAACCTTCTGCTCACTATCGCGATAACCCGCAAAATATCCTGCCCCCGGGGGGAAGGGGCAGATATCTTTTTTTTTCGGGGGGGGGCAAAAAAAAAAAAAAGGAAGAAAGAAAGTTTTAAGAGGCACTCTTCCTCAAAATCCCGACCGTCAACCCGACGACCTTGAAGATGTAAATTGTCCGGGGCTCAATAACACATTGCGCAATTTCAAGGGGTAGTATTAGCGACACGTTCATAGATGGCGCCAGCTGACAGCTGGATTTCTGGCATTTTGATGGGCCACAAACTTAGTTAAATATTACCATTATGAGAATCTCTGGAAAAAAATATCTTGTAAGAGATACGTTCAAAAAGTTCTGGCCTTGAATATTGTCGAGCCTGAATTTATATTTAGGCCCTGGTTCATTTTTAAATGTTTATGAAGAACGGAACAAAAAAAGGGCTTTTTTCAAGCATCTTTAAGTTCCCGTACAAAATTGTAAACTTAAAGATCGGGAAATGTAGCAGCCGCAATATTACTCAGTTTTTTGTTATCTTTCTAATAAAACCATTCCCAAGTCAATCCGTTCGGTGGTTCTCGAAAAAGATGCTAAAAAGTTGCCGTTGGAATTGCATAGGGCTCGGGAGCTGCGATATCCTTTAACTTTGAGGTGGCAGCGGCGCCGCGTGACGACGCACATGTGTACCACGTGACCCGCGGCGGCTCCCGCAGGCGCCAACTACAAATTAGTTTTGCGCCGTAAATACACCTCAAAACATTTTTTTCCTTCGTTGTAAATTCGTTTTATAACATTCTTTTTCTATCTAGGCTGTTTAACAAATGTTTTTTTTTCCTTTGCATGTGTCCTTTAATGGAGCCGTGCAACAGTTTCAGTGCTTTACTTAACTAATGTGGGAGTTGGTGTCTGGACATTTCTGAAGTAAAGAACAAAAAACCGCTTTCGCCTCCATGTCCTAGTTTTTATTTTAAAAATGGACAAAGATTGAGGTTTCCGGCGCCTCTCAACTCGCTCACTACCTTCCTAGTCACGTGCGCTCTGACGTGAATGGGGAAGGCGCGGGGTTCCGGTGAAGCTGTCTCTTTAGAGCCATCAGTGAGCGGCGAGAACTCATCCGCTCGCGACCGCATGACCACGTGCTGGCGGGCGCAGCCAAGAAAGGAGGAAAGTCTCATCCGGGTCCGGCCATACCCGTCCGGCCCTGTGCCCCCTCCTCCTCCGGCTTCTAGCGGCTGTTCCGCTGCTGACGGTTTTGTGGACCTAGGATAGATGGCGCCACTGAGACTCCGTATAATAAAAGTTTTGTCGATAATACTAGGTTTTTGACGCATTTATATTTATGTTGGAACGACAAGGTTTATAGAAATGTTACCTTTTATCGAGCAGGTATTCGCACAACTTGCTATCTTTCTACAAGAGTCCTCATTGACGTCATGCCGCGTGTTTCTCATGGCCGCGGGTCGAGGCTGCAGGTCGAGGAATATTCTAATTTTTGCCTCGCGATTACGCGGTGGAATCGCAACATTTCGAAGGAAGGAGGTGTGTTTTCTGTCCTTCATGACAAGGTGAACAATGTCAAAAGTAGAAAACGCCGATTCTTTCAACGTTAAAATCGTTGCACAGCTCCTTTAAGTCAAATATCAAAATGCCATGTGTGCGTGTGGTGTACCTACTCGGTGTTATTAGTTGATCTACCGTACATTTCAGAAATTTGCTAAGCGGAATTGTGAGTACCTCTAAAGATATTTTGGCAACGAAGAACTCGGTCGTCTGTTTTTGGTCTTATCGCTTTCGTCTACAGCTTCTTGCGCTCGGGTTTGAGTAAACGTCGGTTCTTACCGTCTTTTTAGTTACAATATGCATGTTAACCATTTTGTTCTTAGCCCGAGACTGAGGCAGGAAAAAGGAAAGTTTCAAAGTAGAAGAGAAATGAACAGTCGAGGACACGTCTCTAACACAGCTAAAGACAAGTTTATTTGGTCACCCTCTTATATACACTCAACGAGACGTGAGACGTTAGAGACGTGTCCTCGACTGTTCATTTCTCTTCTACTTTGAAACTTTCCTTTTTTCCTGCCTCAGTCTCGGGCTAAGAACAAAATGGTTAACATCCACCAGCTCGCCTGCGCACTCACTGCATTATCATCAATATGCATGTAAACTTTGTCTGAAATAAATTTCTAATAAAGTAATAAACTCCAGTTGTGGTCTATAGTTGACAGTCGTTTGGACGCCTAAAGGGTTGAAAGGCTGAGGGGGTATGAAGGGCTGAAGCAGGGTGCACAACTCAAAAATGACGCGGGCCAAAAATTGTTTATTGGAAACTGCGTGGGCCGCACCTAGTGTGACACGTTACACCTTTTTGCTGCAGACAGGTTTTCAATATCCGGCATCATCGCACTGGTGGCCGTCTTCAGCACATCTCGCAGTGTCATGTCCGTCATAGAAGATCGAAGACGGTTCTTGTTGAGGGTCATCAGTGAGAACGTCTGCTCACAGACATACGTGCTCCCAAAAAGTGATGCAAGCTTCAATGCGTGGTCCACAAGGTTTCCGTACTTGCTCATGTCAAGGCTTCTGTAGAAGTCAGGCAGCTGAGACTCACGATGCATACTCTTCAGTTCTGGCGAGCACTGGAGGTCGATGAGTTCTAGCTGCAGCGTCGAACCTGTGTCTTCCGGTGCGACAGAAAACGGATCGCGGAACAAATCGTAGTTACTCTTCTCACTTTCGAATGCCTTGAATCTTTGCTGGAAATCGGAGAGCAGGTACTCAACCTGTGGAGCGTACGTCGCAGCTACCGTCTTCCGATTTTCGCCGGTGGGAAAGAGCTTCTGGCAGGTTGGAAAGTGAACTATGCTTCCACCCCCAAGCTGCAATTTAAAGAGGCGCCGCTTTCCTTGGAATGCGAAGATCGCGCTCACCATGTCCGAAATGAGACGGTCTTTTCCTTGGAGAGCTATGTTAAGCGTGTTCAGATGGCTTGAAATATCGGTGAGGAATGCCAGATCCCACGACCATTGTTCTTCCTCCAGCTCTGGTATGTGTTTCCCTTCCTCTTGCAAGAAAGCGATGATGTCGGCCTTCAGCGCGACGAAGCGACTCAGAACATTCCCACGGCTTAGCCAGCGAACTTCAGTGTGATACGGGATGTCCATGTGCTCACTCTCCATTTCTTTCAGGTACTCTTGAAATTTCCTGTGCTTCAATCCCCGAGCACGTATAAAGTTGACAACCGAAGTCACGACCTTCATCACCTGGTCAAACTTCATCACTTTGGCACAGAGTGCTTCCTGGTGAAGCACATAGTGATATTGCTTCAGTTCTACACCACTAAACGCTTGAAGTAAGGCAACGGCTCCGTTTCTCTTTCCCATCATGGCTGGGGCTCCATCGGTGCAGACACCTGCGGGTTTTTCCTATGATAGCTTGAGCTTCTCGGTGACGTCTTTGACCTCCTTGCTGATCTCTTCTCCCGTAGTCCGTCCGTGCATTGAGCAAAGCTCTGCCAGCTCCTGAGTCACTTCGAAGTTTTCGTTCACACCACGGATGAAAACAAGCAGCTGTGCTGTGCCTTTGATGTCTGTGCTCTCATCCAAAGCAAGAGAGTAGTAGACGAAATGACTGCAACTCCTCTCCAGCTGTTTTGATAGGTCGTCGGCAATGTCATGCACACGTCGTTGTACTGTCATTCTTGATAGGCTCAGGTTTTGGAAAACCAACTTCTTGTCCGGGCACATCTCCTCAGAAGCAATCATAAGACATTCCTTGATGAAGTCGCCATCAGTAAACGAACGACCTGAACGAGCGATCTGTCGAGGTATCTGAAAAGACGCCCGCGTGGCTGCTTCAGATGTGTACTTTGCTTTCGTAAAAATGCTTTGCTCAGCAAGCAAATTCCGTTTTAAGTCCTCGGACTTTGTTTTTCTCTCCGAATCCGAAAGAGCGCTGAAGTCGCGGGCATGTTTGGTCTCGTAGTGGCGTCGAACGTTGTATTCTTTAGGAGCCGCGAGAGATTCTCGACACACAAGACATAAGCACTTCGATGCGTTCTCGATGAAAAAGTACCTCCATGTCCACTCCTGGTTGAATTTCCGGCCCTCCTGGTCGATTTTTCTCTTCTGTGGAAGTGCACTCATATTCCAAGCGTGACACGACTAGCTTTTCTCTATCTGCAACAAGCTGTCACTGATCATGTCCTAACAGGAGGGGAGAGGGCTGTAGCCTCCGTGGAGAGAGGGAGGAGGAAACGGGATGAAGAAGAACTGGAACAAGGATAGGGGAGGGACGCTGTTAGGGGTCATAACAACGCACTGGATGGCTGTACAGGCTTTTGTATTGTTGTTTTCTGTGGGTCTAGTGGAGAGAGAATATTTGAACTGAGGACGCGGAGTTTCCCCCGGAAAAGAGGACTCTGAGAAAAGTAGGTCAACGGGTTCGAATGCTTTCTGCCAAGTCAACGGCCGCAGTGCATTGAATGACACGGTGAGCGGTTTCTGCGCTCAGCTGGGCCGCGGGCCGCGGGCCGTATGTTCTGCACCCCTGGGCTGAAGGGTCTGAGCAGTTTGTACTGCTGAAGGGGTTTGAAGGGCTGGGCGGTTTAATGGGCTGAAGGGGTTTTATGCGCTGAGTGGGTCCCTTGACACATGCGGGATGAACTGTTATTTTCAATTGGGGTCACTGGCATCGTGACTTCAGGTGATACAAAGGCGTCATGTTACACACGGAGTAGCAGTCATAATACGTCACGTGACGTCACACACACACACGTGTGCCCAGCTCATTCAGAGCACATTCACGCTGCCCGGTTTTTGTCAGTATGATCGTTGCTAGGGTAATGTTCGTGTCTAGGCAGGGCAACCAGTTCCATTCGGTCGTACTTTGGTTGTTTCAGGTTACGTCTTGGTGCTACCTCAGAGGGTAGTTCTTCGGGGTGATCCCTCTGCTTGGAATCAATTCTTGTCTGTTTGTAATGCTGCGCCGCTTACAGGTTTATCTTCATATACACTGTGGAAACTACAAAACCGACACCACGCATAGAAGCCGCCACTCCGTCCAGGGGCACCACTGTGCCTAGATGCACGGGGGCGTTGCAGCGACAAAGATGAACTGTAAAATGTCGTGGCCACGCCGCCCCAAAGAGGAGACTGCCAATCCTTCCTGAAGAAGGTACCAGCTGCGGCGGTGTTGACCAATGACCTTCGCTAAATATTAACCTTTTGTTCACATCTTACTAATAAATGTATTTTCTCGTTTTCTGAAACGAGAAAAAAAAAGGAGAATTGTCCTTTTGCTCACATCTTACTAATAAATGTATTTTCTCGTTTTCTGAAACCCTGGCTCTGTGTTGTTCCTTTGGGTTTGGTATGCCGCAAGGTAACTTTTCCACAGCACCAACACGCGGTTCTGAGTTCACGCAGCTGCGGTGGCGGAGCTCTCGACGCGAAGCCTGCGCAGACTTATCACTTGACGCGGATCTGGTTCCCGCGCATGCGCAGTGCTAGCATGTCATGCGTACTTGTTTGCAAACAGCGTCTCAGCTTATCGTCTGCCATAAAGAATAGTTTGGGCAGTGTGAACGCCTGGCGAACGCTCACAGTTATCACGTTATTAATGGGCCATAAAAATATTTTTGGGCTTGGATGAAAATTTTAGATTGAGACTTTACTAATCACATATCTTTTAGGGGGCCAAAATAAAAAAAATTAAGGACGTTTACAATTCTCTGTAATGCCGAATTATAACGCAGCTCTTGAAGGGGAGGTTGGGAGGGTACGGAGGGGAGGGTATGCCCCTCCTCCCCTCCGTTCTCTCCCCTCCTCCTCGCCTGCCCCAACCCCCACATAGCGGAAATATTTCGCTAAATTTCCAGCTAAATTTAGCCGGGAATTCCCGCCAAATTTAGCGAGAAATATTGCGAAAATTTTCCCCTTTAAATTTAGCGGGGAAAGTTTGTGAAGTTTTTCTGCTGAATTTAGCGGAGAAACTGAATTGGTGTTGAGGTCAGGGGACGTGAATTTCCCCACTAAATTTAGCAGGAAACTTTACCCGGTAAGTTTCGCGGGGAAACTTTACCCGCTACATTTAGCGGGGAAATTTTCTCGCTAAATTTAGCGGTAAAAATTTTCCGCTAAATTTAGCGGAAATATTTCCCCGCTAAACTTAGAGGAAAAATGTTTCCGCTAAATTTAACGTGAAAATTTCCCATAATGCAACGTGCGTGTTACGTCGACGGCGACAGCGACAGTGACGCCGCTCAACCCGGAAACGGGCGCCTAAGAGCTGCACTCTAGAAAAAATGAAACGCGTTTCCAAATCTCTGTAATGCGAAAGTAGAGCGCAGCTCTTGAGGAGGAGGAGGGTAGCAGTACGGAAGGGAGGGTTTGCCCCTCCTCTTCCTCCTCCTCTCCTCCCCCGCACCCTCCTCTCCCCTCCCGGAAGAGTTAATGCTTACGCTTTCGGCGCTGTTTGATTAATACCGTTTGCTCTTAGCGTCTGCTGCGTATAGACAAGCTGAAACAAGGTATAGAACAATCAAAGCTCCTGCAATAATATTTCTACGTCACCACGGAGATCAAACGCGGACACAGGTTAAGCACGGGCGGTTGGGCTTCGTGTCCGGTCAACGCGTCGAAGGACGCTCGGAGTCGTGCTCGGGCCCAACTGCTGAGTTGGCGCCATCCGAGTGCGTTGGCGTTACGTGCAGGTAGAGGAGCCTGTTCGCAGGCCTTGGTTATTCTAGGCGTTGCTGCCTCAGAGTGCTGCCCTCTTACCGATTACGTCAGGTATTTTGTGATGTCACGTGACGAGTGGTCAAAAATGTGCACAAGGCTGCGACCCGGAAAGGAGGGGGTCACTTTTTCGGTGTCGGATTTATCGCTCCCGGCACTTCTGCCTCGTTGGCTGAAATTCACGTTTATCGAGAATTGTCCTTCGCTAGAATGTAACCAAATTGCATAAGATAATGAGCAATCGCCTCACTTTTGTTCTTTCTTGTAGGGAGCGGTGACGGTGTTCGATGAATGGATCAGGAAGTACGGCGACGTGGTAGGGTAAGTCCTCTTGTCCTGTTCTGTTTTCTTCTGTCCCTGTCTTTAGGCGTTTTACTTCAAGAATGTGCATCCAACTGGCCCAACTTACTTTTTTAATACAAATAATTAATTTAGACACTCTATATGTCTTTCGCGTTCCTTCCGAAAAATGTATGTGTTATTTGCAGGAGTGTGATATATCAACGACAAAGTTCCGTGCGTTCGGAGGTAATGTTTGTTAAATTACATCTCTGTAACAGGTAGAATATTTTTGTTAAAAAATGGGTGCCTATTATTTCAGTATCGTTGAAATCATACTTTGAAATTCAGAGTTAAATTTTTTTGTACTCCTAATTTCCTTAAATTTTATATAAAAAAACAATTATGCGGGCACCGATGTACCTGCAACTGAATAGTAGCAGCGGCTAAACAAAAAGAAATCACTACCAATTATTCGTCTAGATACGTATCTAGACTAATAATTTTTAATTGGATGTAACATTGTAGTGTAAGATTTCCTCCATTAATTAAAGCGCCTTTGGCATTGCTAATGCTAACTGCCACTAGACAACTTGCAACCGAGGCCTGCTTCAATAGACGCCGATTCTTTTAAACCTGTGATCGCATGAACTCCTTCGCTGAGAAGCTGTAGTTTTTCTGCATATTTTCCGAGGTTCATGGCTCACCACCAAACCTGCTCCTTGAAGTATGAACTACAAAGAAAAAATTGGGGAGGCTTAAGCTTCGCCTTTAAGAGTGGAATGCGTCAGCGTTATTGTTAAACCCGTTCGCAAAGCCTTCTCAAATAAACTCGCGCTCGTTCCCAAGCTATGCAAGCGTGTGGGCGTGGTCTACTCGGTAGCGTCACGTGTCACGTGACGTGACACGTGGCTGTGATGTCATGAGCCTATCGACCCGCTAAATTTTGCGGGAAAATTCTCCGCTAAATTTGCCGGGAAAATTTTCCGCTAAATCTAGCGGGAAATTTTTCCGCTAAATTCGGCGGGAAAATGTTCTGCTCAATTCGACCGGAAAATGTTCCGCTATATTCGGCGGAAGAATTTTTGGCTCAATTTGACCGGAACATTTTCCCGACAAATTTAGCGGGTTGATAGGGTCGATTGCCTGCGGTTCAGGACAGCGACAGGCGACCGGGAGAGTCGCCACTGGATGACTGCGGTCTCCGCGAGCTGGTGCAGGAGCTCTGTCGCAAGATAGAAGACCTGACTCAAGAAGTGCGGTCCTTACGGAGCGACAATGAGTCTCTGCGTACTCATCTAGCGCGGAATACTGACCTTCTTCGGAGTTCCCTTGTTGCTCGCGAGCCTCGTCAAGTGCAACAGAATGAACCAGCACCAACGTACTCTGAAGCATTGCAGCCCGGTGCATCCGCCTCGTCGGCGACCACAGGTTGGCCGTCTGTCTCCGAGGCCTCTCTACGTCCATCGAGAGGCGAACTTCACCAGCGTCCATTATCTTCGATAACGACGAGACTTCCTCGGATTGATGAACGTCGCTTGGAACTGTCTGGTGCTCGTCACGGTTCGCGTGGTTTCGACAGGGGCAGTGTGCCAGCGCTCTCGGACCAGCGAGGATACACAGGTGCCGACGGCTCTAAGACGACCGTCAGCCAACCCGTGGACGCTGACGGATTCTTGCAGGTCGTGCCACGCCGACGCGTGAAAGCTTCAGTCGGCTCGGCCAAAGAGAGCAAGTTACGTGTTGTGGCTAAGCCTCCGAGGAAGAAGGCTCCTTTCGTCTCTCGGCTGCACCCCGAGACAACTTGTGAAGAAGTCTCGGAAATCGTGGGAAGTGTGTTGGACAGCCAAGGTTTCGAATGCACGAAGCTGGCCTCAAGGTACGACACCTACGCTTCGTTTCATGTGTCTGTTAACGATGAAGATTTCGAAAAGCTGGTCTGTCCTGACTTGTGGCCGGAGGGCTGCCTTTTTCGGCCGTTCTTAGGCAGACTTAGGCTGGATGATGCGCGTAGCACTCCGAAGCTTAAACCAAAGCAAGGGGAAGATCTTATCGCCCCTTTAGACTGCTAAACCTTAATGCACGAAGTGCTGCCAATAAGGCGGTGGAGCTGGAAGGTGCTCTATTGGCATTTGATCCTGATGTTGCAATTATAACAGAAACTTGGTTGCATAGTCAAATAACTGATAGTAGTGTTTTCCCTGATGGTTTTAAAGTTTTCCGACGTGACCGCGGTTCGAGAGAGGGAGGGGTCGCTCTTCTGGTCAAGGAGTCACTTCAGTGCACGTCCATTGAACACAACTATGACTGTGAAATGGTTTGGGCTACTATATGCTTTGGTAGCCAGTTAATGCTTGTAGGAGGAATGTACAGATGTCCCCAAGCTAGTATCGATGATTTACGTAGTTTATTTGAGTTTCTTTATTTCAAAACTAAGCAATTTTCACGAGTAATATTGGCCGGTGATTTCAACTTGCCAGACGTAGACTGGGACAGCGTGATGCCCAAAGGGAGCTGTGAACATTCAAGACTGCTTGTCGATATTGCTTTTAGCAATAATTTAAGCCAGGTGGTCAAATGTCCCACGCGCATGTCAAACGGTTGCGAGTCATTACTTGATCTTGTGTTTTTATCTGAGGTCGTTGCCAGAAGTGTTCTTGATGTATTTATCGCGGATGGCATATCTGACCACGCAATAGTTGTGTGTGATTTATCTGCTCCGCATTATTCGTACAAAGTGCCCGAGGCTAAACGTTATCGTGATTTCACCCTGGCAAGCGATGTCGATATTCTCGACTTCTTGGAAGTTGCTCTTGACAGATTTACTGTTTTTTACGAGGAAAACGATGAGTCAGTGGATAAGCTTTGGCTCTTTTTCAAGCAGGTTGTCTTTACATGTATTGAGAAGTTTGTTCCAGAGCCGTTCAACAAAGAGAAAGAAGAACAGTTCATGGGTGACGCGAGATATCTTACATCTAAAACGAAAAATAAATCGATTAGAAAGGTTCCAACCAAGTTTAAAATTTAAGCTTCCACATTTACGTCAAGAGTTACGAACCTTAGTGCGCACATCTAAATATCGTTATTTTAATGTCACAATGCACAACTTCTTAAAGGAAAACCCAAGAAAGTTTTGGGCGCACTTGACAAAAAAGAGTGTGACGATTAAGGAGCTTAGTCATAGCGGAAGGGCGATTGTCGATGAAGAGATGCATCGCAAGCGAGTTCAATTACTTTTTTCTTCTGTGTACACAGTCGACAACTCTGTTTTGCCGTCATTTACTTATAACAATTGTGGGATCGGTGACTTAGTGGTCTCAGTAGAAGGTATTTTCGACAGTCTTTTGCGATTAGACATTAGGAAGTCGTGCGGCCCGGACGAAATTCCTAATGCTTTTTTACATAAGTATGCTGAATGGTGTTCCGAGTTTCTTTTTTGGATTTACTTTTGCAGTTTAAAAACGGGTGAGGTGCCACTAGACTGGAAAGTAGCTAAGGTAGTGCCCATATATAAGAGTGGCGAAAAAAAGAGTGTTTGCAACTATAGACCAGTGTCGCTTTTAAGTACGTGTAGCAAAGTTCTCGAACATTTTATTTTTAAGCATATCATAACTTTTCGTAGAATCAGAAACGTTCTTAGTTGATGAACAGCACGGGTTCCGACGTGGATACTCGACAGTGACTCAACTTCTTCACACGATCCACAACTTTGCCTCAGCCATCGACAATGACGGTCAGGTTGACACTATTTTTCTAGATTTAGCTAAGGCGTTCGATAGAGTTTCGCATAGGAAGTTATTACATAAGCTGAAGCAAGTACTTGGCAATGAATGTCTCCTGAGGTGGCTGGATTCTTACCTCACGAACCGTAAACAGTTTGTTTGCGTGGGCAAAGCTGAATCCACTGAGTTACCTGTTCTTTCTGGAGTGCCTCAGGGCTCGGTGCTCGGTCCGCTGCTGTTTTTGGTTTTTATAAACGACCTGCGAGTAGATAAGCCCTCTATACAGTGTCGTTTTTTCGCTGATGACTGTGTATTATTTTCCCAGATATCTAGCGTGTCGGATCAAAAATGTTTAGATGACAGCGTTAAAATTATTTTTTCATGGTGTCAGAAGTGGCAAATGAATTTGAATGTTAAGAAGTGTGTGCAAATGTCTATAACGCTGAAAAAGGTTCCCTTTTCTTTCCTATACCATTGACTCTAACGCTTTAGAAGTAGTTAATGAGTATAAGTACCTAGGTGTTACAATCACGTCAAACTTAAGCTGGGCTCATCACATTGGGCAGGTTATTGCAAAAGCGTCCAGTAAATTGTGGTCGTTACGAAGGACTATGACCCACTGTACTTCTGAGACGAAGCTCACGGCGTACAAATCTCTAATCCGGCCTCTGCTGGAATATGCTGATATATTATGGGACCCTTATTCACAATCGCATGTTGATCAGTTAGAAAGCATTAAAAAAAATCTCTTAGATTCATTTATAATTCGTACGGCAAAGATTCACATGTGACACCGTTGTATGCAGCATCCGGTCTAACCGAGTTATCACGTAGAAGGAAATTAAAACGTTTGAAATTTTTGCATAACATAATATATGATAAAGTTGCTTTGAAGTTTGATAAGTATCTGCAGTATAATGATAGCCGTGATACAAGGCAGAAACATGAAAAACTACTCCGTGAGTTCCGTTGCAAGAAAGATGTTTTTAAACATTCATTTTTTCCTCGAACCGTGTGCGAGTGGAATGCGTTGCCCCACAGCGTGACAGCTATTGTTTCTGCTGCTTCGTTTGCTAGTGCAATCGATGATCTTTTCTTTGTTGCCAATGAATAAGTTACCTGTTTGTTTTATTTCCATGCCTGTATGTACGCGAACTAGCATTCCCTGACGTTATATTCCACCACCATGCCTTGGCCCTCAAAAGTTGGCCGGCAGTATTCTCAAATAAATAAATACGTCACAGCCACATGTGACGTCACACGAGGCTGCGCGCGTTGCATTACTGGGATTGTTTGGTCTCACCGATGCAGACGCTGATGCCGACGCCAGATTTTCTGCGACACGAGCTCCTAAACACTATAGCGTTAAGATACTTTACAAGGGAATATGCCTTACTCTGCGAAAAATGTATTGTCTTGACCAGACTTCGAGACGTTTCTAAGGAGTAAGGAATTCACAATTACCCAAGGCTAAATTGTAATACCTGACAATTACAATTATTATTCTATAAAAGTAAGTGTTCCGTTACGAGAAAACGTAATCCGTTATATTCCTGGCGTTACTTCCAACATTACTGGTCTCAGGTAAGAAATAAATGGAAGAGGGTTATTCAAGTGGTCATTATTGCCACCAGTCCCAAGTATTGACCTTGACTATTTTGAGCAACAGCTGGCTCTCGGAAGTCTCGTCAGACATCTTGTCTCATTTCCCCGTGAAGATGTGGAATGCTGCGCTGAAGACTCTTCAACAGAGGCACTGGATGGGAGTGCCATATTGTGCCTCACGAATGCTCGATGCAGTGCATTGCGCTTCTCCAGCGAAGCGCGAGAGGTGTCTTTACCTTGGCGAAAGAGCAAAGCCTCGTCACTGCATCCGATGCCCGATAATGTCGGAATCGCGAAGCTTTAGAAGTGGTTATTGATCTGGCCATACGTGGAATAAGTATTGATTTATGTACAGTACGCCTCAAACTTAACGCCGCCACGGCATTTGCCGTTTCTGACAGTCCCTGCGGCGGCAGATTGAACTATCTGAAGAATGTTTGGGTTCCCGATTTCTATCCAATCCTGAGAAGGCATCCCGAACATTTTGGTGACCAATTTAACAGTACGTAGCCGACACGAGCTCAATGTCAATTGGGAACCCAGTGGTGGCGTTAAGTTTGGGGTGCACTGTATATCCAACTATACCGGCAAATATTGCCAGGCGGAAGCAAACAAAGTTAGTAAGACAGGGTAGTTACACGTGAGAAAGGTATAGTTCGTTTCTGGTTCAAATCAAAGCTTGCTGGGCAAAGACGATCAGCTGTATTGAAGACAATGAGGTCGCTTTAAATGAATATTATGATACAGCGGATTCCAAGGTGTCGGAATCTTGTACCAACAACAGAAAATTAGTTGAAAAATGTGGGTTTCTGCATCTTGCGAGCATGGCACTTTGTGTAAACGCTGTTTACCGACTTATCGCAAACTGGCGAAGCGTATTGGCAAAGATACTCAGACCACCTTGCTGTATATATTTATTATTTCGTACATCTTTAAAAATTTAGCCAAAATATTACTAGCTGTACACTCGCCGAAACAAAAAAGTGAACCAAATAAGATATTCATTGGAGTAAAACAACTCTGCAGCATAAATAATGACATTACATGAGACTGCAACACTTTTCATTTAGGGATATATGCCAATTTAACATGAAAAATCATCTAATATTGAGAGACTTCTTTAAAGATTTTACAATGGAGCCTCACCAATGCTGATCATCAAAAACTTGGACCTGATTAAAAGGATACAAGTGCAAGACTTTTCCAACTTTCAAAACAGAGGGTAAGCCACGATGGTTGTACTAAAAATTATATTTCGTTTATTATGTGTTTGCAAATACAATAATGCAGAGTTTTGTTGGTAGCTGCTAATCAATCAGCGTGCCTGACTATCAGTGTGCAATGCTCATCTTAGAATGTTCTAGACTTCGTGCTTCTAAATGCCTGATTTCAGCTATACATATTAAAATAGATCGAACACCTTCCCAGGTAGCACAAGACGCCGAGATGACGTCGAAATAAGGTCCTAGACGTTCGGCGACGTCGAGGTCCTTAACAAACTTTTTATCGACGTCATTGGTACGGCCACATGAGAGGTTCCGACAACGTGAAACACGCGACATAGTGACGTAATAAGCTTCACTTCGACGTCTTCAACAGTAATCGATGCCTGTCCGACGTCTTGTATGAGAAGTTCTTTGAACGTCGAGCACGAGACGTCAACACAATGTCCTGAGCAACACCTTGACGTCTTCGACATTAATCGACGTCCGTTCTATGTTTTCTCCAGGAAGTTATTTGAACGTCGAGCACGAGACGTCCCAACAATGTCTTGAGCAACACCTTGACGTCATCGACATTATTCGACGTCATTTCTACGTTTTCTCCCGGAAGTTCTTCGAACGTTGAGCGCGAGACGTCCCAACAATGTCTGAGCAACACCTTGACGTCATTGGCATTAATAGACGTCAGTTCTACGTTTTCTCCGGGAAGTTCTTTGAACGTGGAGCACGAGACGTACCAACAATGTCCTGAGCAACACCTTGACGTCATCGACATTATTGGACGTCAGTTCCACCTTTTTTGTTTGGGAGGTTCTTTGAACGTTGAGCGCGAGACGTCCCAACAATGTCTGAGCAACACCTTGATCACCCTGAACAAAAGCCTTATAGAGCCCAAGGTTCTGTCATATCACTTCTAAAATTTCGCGTCAATGTCAGCATTTTCAATGCTGTGCATGCGATCCACCTTTCAACCTGGCTGAGCTGCAGAAATCTCTTACAATATTATCATTCTCGTGATTGTTGTTTTATAAGGAATTGCTTAAAAAGCCGAGAATTCACAACAACAAAAACCAGGATTTAGCTCGGAGTCAGCGGGGCTGTTTATAGCATTTTTAGCGTTTCTAACCTAATATCAGCGTCTTTGAAGCTGTAAGAGAATGATAATAATGTAAGAGATTTCTGCAGCTCAGCCAGGTTGAAGGATGGTCACCATGCACAGTATCGAAAACGCTGATCATTGACGAGAAATCTTAAAAGTGATATGCCAGGTCCTCGGGCACTATAGGACGCTTGTTTAGGGTGACTCCGAATTACACCCAAAACTGTGTAACCATTGAACTGGTCGAAATTACCGATCACTAGGGGGCAGAAGGAACACCGTTCCCATGATTCCTGGAAAGCGGGCCGGGGCGCTTGTGAGATTTAGCAAATGGTCTATTCCGTCCGAATATACATGCTTTTCCAAATATACCTTCGAGCAACGAAGCCAGATTCGGTTGACTCCATTGTTCCACAGTGACCTAGATTGAGACCGTTATCAATTGACATCCCGTTCAGTTTACACGTCTGCTCGACGTTTTATATCGTAAAATAGGACGTTATGTCGACGTTGATAAAACGTTATCAATTGACATCCCGTTCAGTTCAGACGTATACTCGACGTTTTATGGTCATTAAATGGGACATTATGTCAATGTTGATATAACGTTATCACTTGACTTCCGTCCAATTAAGACGTGCACTCGACGTTTTAAGGTAGTTAAGTGGGACGTTATGTCGACGCAAAGTCCACCCTTTTCCCCAAACATTAGCATTTCCATATTACGTCGAAGGGACATGACGTTCAGACTTTTGACGTTCTTTCGACATGTGGCTTCCTGACGTCAAAGACGTTCTTTCGACGTCTTTTCAACGTATCTGTGCTGCCTGGGTTAGATGCATGTTGCCGCAAATATTTAATCTTTAGCTTTAAATAGGTCTAAAATACATTAGAAATAAACGTTTCAGATACATCTAAAAATGACGCTGAAATTGGAGTCACTGGTTCAATAAATCGCCGGATGAACAACGCCGTCTGGCGGAGAAACTATTCTTAAAGACTGACGTTTCATCCTGCGCATACGAAACAATTGTATGAGTATAATGCCGTTGCGCGACGGATAATTTATAACAAAAACTGGCAAAACAGCTTGCCTCGTTTCATGCAATAGACCTGCGAAAATCCATAAACACCGCGCGCGAAGTCATGGACGCTCCACCTCGCACCAATACATCTACACCACGTGACACTGAAGAGAGCGAGAGCGTGGCGGAGTTACTACTCTGCCCTGTCCCGCTCGATGTCACCACCAAGGTTGCTTTTTTCGTCTGCTAGAACCGGTTGTAACTAGCATTCCCGGCTTCCCTTTTGGCAGTGAGGACGGCCCGGCACGCTTTGCAAAATGAATATTCTATTCGTACAGTGTGCGGCACAGTCAACGCAGCCGCCCCATCCGTGCATCACAGCAGTCGCCACGCACAGCTTAGAAATTTTAACCTCACGGTTTGCAACCCGTTGGCGAAATAAATGAGCATTTCACACCGCAGTGGTGGTTTCCCAGATGACACTTTAGTTGCACGAAAACGAGATTTGGCGATAGCGTGTTCACGGTATCTGTGCACTCTATAAGCAACGACGCAGGTCACTCATGATCCGTAGTGAAACGACCTCCACTTTATTTTATCCTCATTAATGTTTATGTCTCACGTCTAGCATAAGCTACATATACACCAGTGAGTGCTGTGCATTCTTTGCTAGGTGACGTCCATTATGCTTTACACGGATAAAATCACCAAGGTGAACCTTCAGCACTCTTCAGGAGACCACTGGAAGAACATGCGAAGAGTCATGACGCGCCAGTTCACACCCAGCAGGCTGAAAAAGGTGAAGTCTTTTATTCTAGATCTACTCTAACTTCCAATAATATTCATAATAACAACTTGGTATGACGGGTTTAAACCCGGTGGTATCTTATACTGCTTTTATTGTCAGGAATTTACAATGGCGGATGAACGTAAAATTAAAAATAAAATGGGCATATAGTGAGGCGAACTTGTACCTTACATTAAAACCAAGAGAGTACAGTATATTTTCCGACGGCGGCGAAAGGGCGAATGCCCCCAATCAGTATTATGCAGCTGAGTTTGCGCGCGTTCTACGTGTTCAGGAATATCCTAAACTAGGTTGCCAGATGGCAAAGTGGTCGCGACACCAAACTCCCATGAAAATTTCACCGGATCTCGCAGGAAAATTAAATGGACCTAAACTCCGGTTAAAAAACGTCATTCATATTCAAAACACATATTTTAAAAAAGAGCATATAAACCCAATCAGTTTGAAGAACAATGAACATTTCTCAAGGCGTTCAACGACACAAAGTTGTCGTGAAACGAAATAACCAGTGGAACGCGAATGTCGCCATGCTCAATGCAATGTCACCTAAAAAAGAAACAGGTTTTCGCGTAAGAAGAAAAAAAATTCGTAAAATATATTTTTTCACACTTTAGAAAAAAAAACTTTTTTTGCGCTTGAAACATAAGCGTTTTGATAAAAAAACAACAAAAAAAAATCATTATGCACCTTTCCTAGCGAATTCTTTTCCTATGAACTATTTTTCTTGATCTATCCGCTTCAATCTGTAGCTCTTGTGCTCTACTTATATTGAGCAGCGACACCTCCTGTGCCACCAAGATATGGCTACTTTAATGCGGCACCGGAAGCGTTTTGAATTGCTTGTAGTCACCATTTATTTTCCCCTGATTTTATCAGATTTTTGATTTATAAATGTTGATAAATTATTTCACCATCTTGCAGCACTATTCTAAACCAAAACGTTGAGAAGTGTATCTGGGAAGTTCAGAAGGTCAACGACAGTTAGAATAAAAACAGGGCAGACGGGGTTCGAACATCAATGTTTATAGATCTCGTGCTACGGTAATTTTATTTCTTTGTGCCTTGATTTGCTTTGCCCTGAAAGCTAAGCGCAGGACTCGTGCTTTCGTCTATGGATGAAAACAGTGACTAGATATTTTCCATGGAATATCTGCAAAGAAATCAATGTTGAAAAGAATGTGAATGAAGCTTAATCATATAGGCATGTAATAATTCATCTCGAGATATTACACCAAACATTTGTTTTCTTAAATGTCGCGTTGTTTGTTGCATACATACACTCGTGTGCGCAACGTTCCACGCGCACGTGAGAGGTGGTTGCCAAACGTGATGTTGATTAACCCAGTAAAATATTCAAAATACTACCAGTTGGCGGAAGACGCAAAGTATTTATTTTATGGTCTCAGCACATACCCGATTAAGCACATCTCTGCAGCTCGTCACATTGGGCTTTATGTTTACAAGTTAATGTATTTTTGGCATCATATTTCACTAGAGTGGCATTCTACTGTTAAATGGCGGAGTATTAAGGGTGGGCGGATATTTAAGTTTTTAATACAAATTCAATAATGATTGTCCAAATAAATCGATTCCAGTTTCAAATTTCTAGTATTCCAGTTTTCGAATAATTCCATTTAACGAATATTAGTAGTTTGCAAAACTTCGAGTTTAGTCAGGAACGCTCTTCATACCTTTAAACATTCCTTACATGCATTCGGATCATCTGCTTTGCTAGGTAGATGTACATATTCAGATATTAAAATGCAGTCCTTACATGCTTGCGTAGGATCTAAATCAAGCTATGCATTTATCAGCTTTACTAACGAACGAAATCGACAGGAAGTCCGAACGAAGCAATCATTCTCCAAGCTTCTTGGATGGGCTCGACGAAAGCAGAACCCTAAAACCACGCACGTCGTACTTCTGAGTTCAATGATACTGCGTCACCTGCTGCCGGCTCTGTGCACTATAAACCTATTTCTGTTTCTTATGTCCATAATATGACAAATCATGATTTAACTACAAACAACAACGATTAACAAACCGGTCTCCTCCGCTAACCCATCGCAACCCGCGACTTCTAGCGAGGTAACAGGTCAAAGTGACGCAAGACGTCACCGGATTCAAACGGATCAGCCATACCGGTCCATTTATTCAGTACGCTGCGTTTCCGCACATGGCTGGGCGGACACATCCATGAGATATGTCTTACATTTGTTGGTTAAAGGTGGTTATTAACACATTACCACAGTTTTTATTCGTGCAAGCTTCTCTTTGTTCAGCGTGCCTTGAGGGAGAATGATGACTAAGGGCTCTTTTTTCATCATCTAGGAGGATGTTTTCCTTTTTGAATCATGCAAATAAGCTTTGTGGCATTCGTATTCGACTCCACATTCAACTTTTTAGGGGGCAGTATATAATTCGAATTCCATTCGATACAAAATTTAAAGAGTGGCACATCTCTACTGAGTATAATAGACCTATTTCAAAAGTCCGCGCACACGCTTGACCTCCATTGCTTCATCAGACACTCTGAGCCAGACTTGTGCCTATCTCAAATACTCTACTCAAGTATTTTAATTACATTTCAAAGTATCTTGAACTCCTTATCTCCAATACATTTCTGAGTTTCTTGCACTCATTGTCTCAAATACATTTCTGCAAAAGCAAATTGTTTTGTGTATGTTTATACAGCCGGACGTTAGTCTACCACAGTGGGCGTCTAGTGTCTCAGCTGTAGATGAGCAATTTAGCCAGTGCGGTACAACCGCTAACCTGGGGTCTTTAACGTGCACCACGCAGTAGTGATACACGACCGCACGCCGGTACGATGCTCATCCAGATATTCCGCCATTTTCCTAGTTTTTCGGTATGAAGTGGCGTGGGTGTGGCACGAGCAAACGTTAACATTATTTCGAGCAACCAAATCCTGTCACTAGCTGCGATGTGATACGCTGACTTAGATTGAGCTCGTGAAAACATCGCTTTTGTGCCGATTTTGACTCATATTTCACCCCAAAGTTTGTACAATGGAAGGTTTCCCCTCGCCTTCTCAAAGGCGCCTTTTGTTTCCTAAAGGTTTCCCCAAAAGATCCTCAAACAAAAGGGGTGGTTTTACGGAAGTAACGATTGCCAGACTGAGGCGCAACGCGGAGCGAGAAACGACCCGCGACAACATTACAGGCTTCAGTGTCAGAAAGTAACAAAAAGAAGAAAATAAGAAGTAGACACAAAAAGAATACACTTTTTTTTGCTTAATCGTCGAGCTTTTTTGTTTTTCGCTAGTCCGACATTTCGTTTTGCTCTCACGAACACTGTCTGTAAGCGAACATTGAAAAGTAAAGAACAAGACAGGAAACGACCTACGAGTAGGATGACCTCTCAAAATGCCTACAAAGCGTCTCCCAACGTTGAGTGCCTTTCTGAACGCAACGATACTTAAAGAAGGTGCGACGAGTGCCGTGGCTATTATGTAGGCTCTCTTTGTTATCCATTCACTTATTTCCGTATTCCCAGTTTGTTTTATAGTGAATTCCGCATATAGGGAGTATGAATTATAGTTAAACGACGAGTCTAAGGTACGCCGCAGGACGTGATATTCAGCGATGTCACCATAATTAGAAGCGACCTCTTTTTTGTCTTAGAAATGATTCGTAACACGTATTCATGATAACCTGCTCCTTATAGTTGGTCTGCACCGAAAAACACTACGATGCCTTTTTTTTTTGCTGTTTTGTGCAGTTGCGTGCTAATAAACCATTCTGGTAAACCAGATTTGCGCAGCTGTGTAATTGTGTTCGTCACTGACGTCGATACAAATTACGCAATGCGGAAGTATATTCAAAAGTAGTTGAATTACATTTCTAAGTATTTGTGCTCTACTCAAGATACTTTACAGTGAAAGTAACTTAGTACTATTTTAAATACTTTATGAAGCCGGTATTTAGTAACTTAACCTAAAGACTTTTATCGAGTATTTTGTCCAACACTGCTCTCAGCACGTATTGGACACAAGGCGGCGTCATCGTTCGGTGAGAACTCGGATCCAATCAAGTGCTTCATGTGCAAGCAATGACGACCGCCAATGTTGCTTGATGGGCTCTTGAAAAGGGTGTGTTGACATAATAAAATTGCAACAAAGTGCGTTGGTGGCCTAGTTAGTTGAACATCAAACAAATATTAGCGCGAAAGACGAAAGACAAGGCAAGAAAAAAGAGGTTCAAGCGCTGGCACGTGACATGTTAACACAAGGTTCAATATTTTTATCGTTATATTAGAGCACAGCTCTTAGGCGCCCGTTCCCAGCTTGAGCGGTGACGGCGTCGGCGTAACTGCGCGTTGCATAATGGGAAGTTTTCCATAATGACGTCACACGTGACGTGTGGCGTTACGAGGGCAAAATCTTCCTGCTATATTTAGCGGGAAAATTTTCCCGCTAAATCTAGCGGAAAATTTTCCCCGCTAAATCTGGCGGAAATATTTCCCCGCTAAATCCAGCGGAAAAAATTCCCTATTAAATTTCGCAAAAAAAATTCCCGCTAAATTTAGCGGAAAATGTCCCCGCTATCTCTAGCGGAACAAATTCCCCGCTAAATTTACCGGATAAAAGGTTCCCGCTATATTTAGCGAGAAAATTTTCCCGCGATGTTTAGCGGAAACATTTTCTCGCTAAATTTAGCGGAAAATTTAGCAGAAAAATGTCCTCGCTAAATTTAGTGGAAAGTTTCCCCGCTAAGATTAGCGGAAAAATTTCACCGGAAAATTTAGAAGAAAAATTCTCCGCTAAAATTAGCGAAAACTTTCCCCGCTAAAATTAGCGTGAAAAGGTTTAGCTGAAAAAATTACCCGCTAGATTTAGCCGAAAATTTAGCGAACATTTCCCGCTAAATGGGAGGGGAACAGAAGAGGACGAGGGGAGGGAGAGGAGGGGCATACCCCCCTCCCTCCGTGCCCTCCCTCCTCTTCCTCAAGAGCTGCGCTCTAATTCGGTAATACACAGAATTGTAAACGTCTTTCATTTTTTTGTTTGTATTTTCTAGTCGCATGCGCAATTATGAAATCCTTTGACATGCTTCAAGTCTGCGTAGCTTGTGCCCCATACAAAAATGGCGATTGTTTAGGGAGACCAAATACACGCATTCGAGTTGGTTCTTGCTTTATTCACATTATGAGCATTAATAAAATCGTATGCAATTAGAACTACCGACGCATGTAGAAGGCCAAGGTTCAAACCGATGCATCAATATTGACTTACCACCACATAAATCTAAAATAAGTAGAAGTGCGCGAAAAGTAAAATATTATGTCACATCGAGTTGAAATCAAATTTTGCAAAAGTCCAAAAAATTAAATGTCGAGTCGGATACGAATACCGAAAATTGCGTTTACAATGCACAAAAATTAAACAAAAATGTCATTTAGAACAAATAACGCCTACGAATTTATTGTCAGCATATCTAATAAATTCTGAAAGTGAAGTAATTCACTGAAGGTGTGAAAATCCTTGAGTGTCTCTACCTAAACTAAACTCTAAGTGAAGTATTCCGCTGAAGGACTTGGAACGATTCAAAAGCGTTCGACGAACACGCCCTTTAAAAGGTAAATGCTAGCTCGCGCAATCAAGCTGATGAAAATATACAAAAAAGCGCTACAAAATTGCTTCTATTACCCCAGCGTAATTTGCCATAAATATTTCCGTGCGTTGTCTTTGCCACTGGGTACTCGGAGAGATGAACTACTGTGACAGACGAAAAGAATTGGCGAATTAGGAGGCGAAATAATACGTTTAGACCGAAAAGTTAGGACTATGATGTGACACAGAGCATGATGTGATCGTATGGTAAAACAACGTGCTCAGTGCTACATCGCAGTCTTCATTGTTAAGTCAAAACATATTTCCAGTCCCGTCATGCGTCCAAAGACCGCAGTGCTTTGTTATCAGAGTGCTTCGTGGGAAGTATGAAACCGGGCTCAGAATAGAGGGACGGAAACGATTGAATCGCTTGATTCAGGTCAAGGTCCAGCACCACCTAGCTGCTGCACATTGCTCGGCGGATTTGGGTAATTGTTATATTGTAAAGGTAACAACCGAGTGTATGTTTTAGTGCAGAGAGCCGGCGTCAGGTGGAACAAAGTACTTGAGTACAAAATGGCGACCGGCATGCTTTGTTGGTTTTTATCGAGCGTGTCGAAGAAACTCCAGTGCATCTGCTTCATGTAAAAACCAGAGGGAGAACGTACTTCCTATCGAAATGATTGGTCAACCATAGATTTTCAATGTACGCTTGATTTAGATCCCGAAGAAACCCGGGAGGACTAAATCACTATATCGACAACACTTTTTTTTAATAAAGACCAGATTTCGTCCAGTGGAATGCCTCGAATAATGAAATGATTAGAAAACTTGAATGCTGGGAATTATAAATTAGCAATGAGTTATTCGGTCAATCATAATTACATTCGAATTAAAATATTCTGACACACCCAAAAATAAGGCATTCAGCTACAAAACTAAGGCACGCTTCAGCTTCAAAGTAAAGTAACTTTTCCGCAAGTCTCAAATAGCACAGTGTTTTTCACCAGAGCAAACCTGGCAGCGTCTATAACCGTTAAGTTGCAAGCTAGGGGCGACATATGTTAGAGCACAGGATGATCTCACTCCCAAAACATTTAAGTGGCGTTTACTTCCAGTATTCGTACAGGATACGGCAGTAATGATTTAGGTATTTCATACTGATCGCGCTTTAAAAAGAAAATATCTGAAAAACTCATGCGGTGCCATCCGACCCTTTGCTATGGGCACAGTAAACTCGGAAAATCTATTTTTAAGTGTCTTGGCAGGACACTTATGTCACAAAGATACCTTTCCCCAAAAACAAACTTTTAGTGAAAGATTTACTTTGCAAGATTCATGTGAGCGATTTGAGAAAATTATTTTATTATTAGACGTCGACCACGAAATAGAAGCATGCACAGGAATCGTTCCTACACTTAAAATGTGTCTCGCGACCTAAATATTGCGCTAAATATGCAGGGCGTTCAAGTTTAGTTTCAACATGTTTCTTCTTTTTTTAATGTGAGTGTTAGGCAGGTGCCGTTTTCACCATGTATTTATCAGACTCAGCGGACAATATATAGAAAGACGACCACCATGTTCACTATGCTAATTGATCGAAATTTGCTCATTACATTTTTATTGTAGCTTTTGTGGCAGTATTTCAGTATTGACGCCAGTTACTTTAGAGGTCAGACCAATTTAAAGCATTTACGACAAGGCGATGGTTTCTTAGATATTCACCGTTTTGTTTTCGCGTTTCGTCTCCCGATTTCAAAATTGCGTGGATAAAAAGCGCCAAAAGCCCTGCCAAAATTGATGTTTAGGAAAGTGACGTTGTTGTTTTAGTTACGTCGGCACTGTCTCAGAAGTGTGTAGTCGGCACATCCACCAAAGACGGGCTGCCGCGATAGTGATGACGCGATTGAAACGACTACGTCACTCTTATAAGCAGCATTGTAAGCAAAACCTGTGGTGCTTTTTTTTGCTTGAGCGAAATTTTGGAATTGGGCAAGGAAACGCAAAAATCAGGGTGAAAAAAATAAAGATGATAAAAATTGTATTCCTGATTAAAGTCACGATTTAAATCAGACCGGTTTTACTATGGTGAATAGAAATAAACCTTCCCCACGAGACATTTCAGGACACTTAAGGCTGCTTACGTAGAGGAATGCGAAAGCATTCGTACGCGCAGCGCATTTCTACAAGCAGCGCGCCCCGCTGTCCTCCACGGCCACGCGCGCGCCACCCTCTCCCTTTTATTGGCACGCAGGCCGCAGCGCCAGGAAGAGGCCTTTTCTGTGGGGTGGCGTTCCTTGCAACTATGACGCGACTTAGCCAATGGGAAATTATTGCTCCTTTCGCTCAGGTGGAATAGACCATTTGCTAAATCCCCCAGGCGCCCGGCCCGTACTAGATGAATCATGGGAACGGTGTTTCTTCAGATCCCTAGTGATCGGTAATATTGACCAATTCCATAGTTACACAGTTTTGAATGTAATTCGGAGTCACCCTGAACGAGCGTTGTGTAGAGCCCAAGGAGCTGACATATCATTTAAAGACGCTCATATTAAGTTAGAAACGCTAAACATGTTTTTAAACAGCTCCGCTGACTCCGAGCTAAATCCTGGTTTTGGTTGTGTGATTTCTCAGCTTTTTAAGCAATTCCTGCTAAAACAACAATCACGACACGAGAATGATAGTATTGAAAGTTATTTTTGCGGCTCAACCAGTTGAAAGGTGGATCGCATGCACAGTGTCATAAACGCTGACATTAACGAGAAATTTTAAAAGTGATGTGACAGGTCCTTGGGCTGTATAGGACGCTCGTTTAGGGTGACTCTGAATTACACTCAAAACTTTGTAACCATGAAATTGGTCAAAATCGCCGATCACTAGGGAGCTGAAGGAACATCGTTCCCATGATTCCTCGAGTACGGGCCGGAGCACTTGGGAGATTTAGCAAATGGTTCATTGAGGTGCCGTTTCGCTCAGCAGGAATATAGGTGTCGTTCTTCGCGGTTACAGACAACGTCGGCTGCGTTCCACGGGAAAGTTAATGCTTTTGCGTTAAAATAAACCCCAAAATATTGTTTACAGTGTCTCTCATTTGATGGTTTCCGTGTGCATTTGTTTTGTATTCAAAAAGGCTCGAGGCACACCGAAGCACATCTTATGAGTTGTGAATGCGAAAGCATGAACGTCATTCTTCCGCTCCCTTATTTCGTCTGCAGCGTATTTGCGTCGACGGCAGAGCGCGCCCTCTCCTCGCCGCTCTGACCTTGGACGTTTCGTGTTATCGGCGCGCTGACGGACACGCAGCGCCATGGGGTGGCGGTCGTTGAAACTGACGCGCAGCGGCCATTGGGAGCCTCGTCGACGCGCGCCAGCCTAATGGGACCGAAGCCGAAATCCATCAGCTTTACTCCGCTCTTTTGGGATCGGGGAAACTACGTAGGTGCCGTTTGGCTAAACTTTTTGCGTGGTTTCATAGCTGGGGGCTGGCTTCACTTGGAGAAAGGATCTAAGGTGTCGTTTGGCTCGGCTTCAAAGCTGATGACGTCGGCTCGCTCCATGAGACAGTTAATGCTTTCGCATTAAAATTTAAAAAAATCAACAAACAACGATGATTTATTTAAGGCTGAACACGACAAACAATCAGCGCTCATCTGAGCAATTCGGCGACCGGGGCTCTTTTTCTATCTTACCCTTTGTTCGTAAGTTACGTAACGTCCTATTCCAAGAAAATTAGAACTAAAAAGCAAATAGAGCTTTTTAACTAGCTAAGAAATCAAGCTGTATACGTTTTAGCATGGCTTCGCTTAAATCAATAAAATGTTGCTAATGAAGCGCTACTTTAGGCTACTTTAACACTTTCTTTCGCATTGTTTTCGGTGATTGGGCACATTGATCAATCAATCTGCCATGCTTAAAAATACATCTAGCGAAACCCTTTGTCTAAAAGAGCGCGACAGAAGAACGACAAAGTGAAGACGGTACAGACGACAGCGGTGACTATCAACTGAACGTTCATTTCCTCCGCTCCCAGTGTATACGGCCTGCAAGTTCTTCTGCTCTTTGCGCACCTCGTGCGTTTGTTTACCCCCCAAACGTACCCACGTTCTGGTGTTTCCCTCCGACCTCAACCAATGACAGCGAGGGCTTGACTGCCTCGTCATCGCGCGTCCCCTGGGCGTTTTCTATATTGCCCTTTGATTGGTATGCTCCTCCTTGCGTTCCGATGCGCAAAAGACGCATTTTGGAGCACTTGCTCGCCGTATACACATGGGCAACAGCCAAACAAACAGAGTGCGGAAAAAAACACGAAAATACATATAGTCTGAGCATCTTATTAGTTAGATTATACGGTGCTGTGTCATAGTCGGTCCCTAACATCCACCAGTAAGGAAACGATATTCTTTATCGGACAGATCAACGGAGGGCATGCTGACATATTTGTCGTTGAGTTTGTTTTTTTCGTAAGCTTCTAATATATGCGAGTTAATTTGTCTTTTTCGTAAGCTTCTATTATCTTGCGAGTTAGTTTGTCACCGTCCCTTCCGAGTACTTCGCGTTTTTGGTAGTAGGGGTGCATCCACAGTCACGGCAATGAGTTCTTAGGTGACCGGATATTTGTTTTGTTACACTATACTGATGTTTTCTGAATCGAACAATAATGCATCGTCCGGTCTGTCCGATGTAGACCCTGTCACACGACAAAGGAATAGAATACACGTCGCATTCTCGACAGCTAACAAAAAACTGTCTTGTGTTCTTTTTTTTTGTTTGTGCAATCTTTTCTTTCTTTCTCAAACTTGTTCACTTTCCCGCACTGGCCAGACAAACACCCTGGAGTAGAAATACAAATTCAGCTTCTGCTCTTTTTCTATTTTCTTTAAATTATGAAAAATCTTGTGCGAGTACGGAATGACGGGCGCTTTGTTTCTACGGGTTCTTGGGCATTCGCCCCTTGCTGCACTCTTTTTCAAGTGTTTTTAGCAATTTTTCGGCCATTGAAGTTTGAGTCTTCTGTGGATAGCCGACATTCGCAAGTCTATCGACTTGTGTTAAGAAGTTATATTACATGTGGTTGTGACACGATTTAGAAAGGACGAAATTTAAACATGAATTCACAATTACCCTCTTCACAATCTTTGAATGTGCTGAGTCGAACAAGAGGATCAGTTTGTTACTTCTGGGCTCAAAGGCCCAGTATACATGCTCGGCTGAGCGATACAGGCGGTCTAAAAAATCTGATGAAATTGTCGACTGTTGATTCGTGCGTCAGTTGCAAGGGTGCAGAGAAGTTTCTAAAGGAATGAACTGACTCGGAATACCGACCAGACGACCGAATTCCGGTGGCTGCAATACCTTCCGAGTCTTCTGGAGCTTGCTCCGAAAAAGCCAAGCGTCGCAGCAGGACCTGTCCACATCGTGGGTCAGGTCTGACTTCCAGAAGATACCCACCGTGTCCTGAGTAAATGACAAAAGTTTGAAGCGGAGCCACGAAAGTCAGCACAGGAGCTACTGGCCATTGTGAGGCAAATATCAAGCCGGGCTACCGACGACGAGTCCAAACGATGCACTTCAGAGGGTGTCCATATGTTAGCCCAGTCAAAATGCACAGCTGCCAAACCTTCAATAAAACACACAGTAGAGTACCTTGCACAGCTGCCACCAGGCAAGGAAGGCGGATTTTTTGTAATGCCTAGAGAGACCTACCTGTCAAAAGCTCCTGTGGCTATTCTTTCCGTCTTTCGAAAGTGTGACGACGTATCGTTGGTGAAGGTTAGAAATGAAGATAAACGGCTATGCAAGGCCTTGAATCTGGAACAACTAACGGGAGCGATAGATACAAAGAAGAACCTGTGTTTAGACATGTTCTTTTCGGCGAAAACAGATAAAATCGAGTGCCCCTTGGCGAGTAATAGTATCCGAAAATAAAACTATGCAAAAGTCTCTCGCGCATATTTTACAAAAAGAAAAAAAAGAACTGAAGTTACTGAACATTGATGACCCGCTAAAAGTCAAGAGCCCAGAAGATGTCATCGAATTATTGGTGAAAATCCGAATAGGGGCCTCTCAGCCTTTTACGTCGAAGTAAAATGTTTTTACTATTCTATTCCATATAACGAACTACCGTGAAATACCAAGCAAGCGCCCCTCCAAATTTAGAAATTATACAATCAAAGTAGGGGGAGGCCCTCACTCTGTTCGTGAATAACATTCAAGATGGCGGCCACAAAAATATTGCAGGGGTACGGTAGCGTTTCAAAACAAGTGTGGTATCCATGCACCTAAAGCGTTTTAGAATTACTCTATGTCTATCTTAGCTCGACCTTTGGCAAGTGGGACAACGACATTTTATCCAAAGACAAGGGATATGCATTGGCTACTGCATCGCCCCGATGACGAGTTTCATTTTTTAACCAATGTTGACAGGCTAATTGCAGATCGTCTACATGGCACCAAAGTCACAAAAGATTTTAAATTTGTAGACGATTATTTAGTATTCTTAGACAGCGACCAACTAGAATTCGGATCCGAATTCACTCGCACTTTGCGCCTTTTTACAGACTGTTCTGCTCCCTTGCAAATGACGGACGAATTGACAGTCGGCAATTTCATGCAGATTTTTAGACTCAGGCCTGTATTTGTCAGCCCGGCATGTATAATGTGCCTCTGTGCCCAGAAGTAACGAGCCGATCCTCTCATTCGGCTCAGCACATTTAAAGATAGTAAAGAGAGGAATTGTGAATTCGTGCTTTAATTCCGTCCTTTCTAAATGGTGTCACTTAAAACAAGTAGACAGACTTGCGAATGCCGGCTATCCACCGAAGATTTCAACTTTAGGGGCCGAAGAATTGCTGAAAAACTTGAAAAAGCGTCGAACAAGTGACGAATGCCCAAAAACCTGTAGAAAAAAAAAAAAGTGTCCGTCATTTTGTATCTGCCCGAGATTTCCCACTATTTAAAGAGAATAGAAAAACAGCAGAAGTTGAACTCGTTTTTTCTACTCCAGAGCGTATGTCTACCCTGTGCGGGGAAGTGAACAAGATCGGGAAAGAGAGGAAACATCGCTCAACATTGACTGCAGAAACCACTAATGTTGGTTGTCTATGAATTGCGATAGCATTAGTCATTAGACTCACAGCACAACCAGGGGCGGATCCAAGGGGGGGGGGGGGAGCGACGGGAGCCGGCCCCCTCCCAAACAAAGTCGAGCCCCCCACCCCCACCTAACCCCTTCTCGGAGGGCGATTTGACAAGGGTGGATCCCCCGAAACAAAACCGACTACCGGCCTCCCAGGTGGTAGAAGGCTCGGTACTCAAGGACGAGGGTTCAAAATAGGGTAGGTCGCACCCTAGCAGGCACACTTGTACTCTGAACTTGGAGAACCACTCCGTCGCTTCAACCGAGACTAAGTCCGCGGCGGCGGTTTCAAAGCACGACTTGGAGCAAATAAGTCGGCGCAGCGGCGCACATCTAGGGGCCGTCGGCGCAGTGTGGTTCTGCGGCGGCTAAAACAAAAGGCGCAACCGGAGTCCTGTTTATCTTACTTTAGATTTTGCCGCACCCCTCCCCCAAATTTCCGCCCCCCCCCCCAACGAAGTTCTAGATCCGGCCCTGAACGCAACTCACTGTGAATACGGCGACCCAAATTTTGTGTAAACACTTTATTTTATGAATGGTTTATGGCGCAATGGTCGACGTCAGCGCGACTGCAGCGCGCCACTTAGAAATTGAGTGATTGCTTCGTCTCTGTGTAATCGTTAAAATCTTCTGTCTCTGCGTAATCGTTTAAAGGGGCCCTGCAACAACTTTTGGACTGGTTTTTAATTTGCACCGTACCTGAGCGCACTGAACGTAGTAACTTAATGAAACTTTCCTTTTCTCAAATTTCGCTTTATTTTAAAAGTTATAGGCAAATTAAAATTACAAAAACAAGCAAAAATAACCTCCTTCATGACGTCGTTGGTCTTGGCTTGAGTGGCCGTGAACTAGAGGAGGGGTAGTGAGCTCAGCGAGCGCTCACGGCTGCCGCACTCCGTGTCGACGGCTCGAGAGGGCGCCACGAAAGCATGTGCTGATAGGCTGTATGAAGCGGGCGGCCAGGACGGGCTCGCATTGCATTTGCTGCGCAATTAAAGACTAATTCGGCATGACACTTCATTGACTACAAACGACAGCAAACACGGGGTAAAGAGCAGTTCAGAACTGGAGCCACTTCGAGCTGCCATACCGCCAAACGGCCAAATTGCCAGACAAACCTGCGCCGAAGGCCTTCCGAACGCTCGGAACCGGTCGGATCCTAGAGCGCAGCGCCGCAGCATACATCCGGGACCTTTCTACGCTCGCCCGTCGTCGGCGCCTGATCCCACTAAGCCTTTCTAGTATGCGCCGTCTTTTCCGCCGCTTGGTGACGGGTATGTCGACGGGTCATTCCTTGTTTCCGTACATTATAAACTGCATTTGTTTCTTTTTTGATCTAAAATACTGAACAAAAACTACTTTCATAAATAACTGAAACGGTTCGCGCCACTTATACTTTGTATTTCGACTAAAAACATTAAAGCCGTTTACAACTCCCTGTAACGCCGAATAGGAGCGCAGCTCTTGAGGAGGAGGGAAGGGTACTGAGGGGAGGGTATACCCCTGCTCCCTCCTCCGCCAAGTCACGTGATCACGGAGGGAAGCGGGGGTCAAGGGACCTGGAAGGTCACGTGACCTGGGGGATCCCATGACCTGGGGGTCACGTGACCTGGGGAGTCACGTGACCTGGGGGTCACGTGGACCTGGGGGTCACGTGGACCTGTGGGTGTCACGTGACCTGGGGGGTCACGGGACCTAGGGGTCACATGACCTAGGGGTCACGTGACCTGGGGAGGGTCACGTGACCTAGGGGGGTCACATTGACCTGGGGGGTCACGTGACCTTACGGTTACGCCGACGCCGACGGCGACGCCGACGCCGCTCAGGCCGGAAACGGGCGCCTAAGAGCTGCGCTCTAAAAAGCTTTTACCGGCTCTGACCAGTAGTAAGGCCAGGACTAAATACCTCACATTTCGCGCGCTTTAGGCACCGCGGGTCGCCCCCGTAGGTGGAGGATGTTTTCCGCGTCGTCCGGTTAAAATATGACGCACTGATATATAGTTCCTCTCTCCGTGCCCGCTGGATTGCCCGAACCCCAAGAGACGTGGAAACCGCAAAAAAGTTAGACGCTTAAACATGATTGCCGGGCACCTTTAATGTTCAAGCTGTTTCCCCACCATTATTGCAGCTTCACGTGTGTGTGTTGTCCTACCTCTGTGTAATCGTTTAATGTTCAACCTGTTTGACCGCCATCATTGACCATGTACGAACCAGCTAAACTCAAACCGATAATTGTTTCATAGTTTGTGCGCAAATGTGAATATGTGCGTACTGCCGCTTCGTGTATGCGCGGCGCGGGTTTATCTCCTTGCTAGGACCACGTCGCGGACGACGTCCTAGAGGACGACGTCAAAGGCGACGTCGAGGAGCACCTCTACGACGACCTCTAGGGCGACCTTTGGGACGACCTCTAGGACAACCTCAAGGACGACCTCTAGGACGACCTCTAGGACGACGTCTAGAACGACCTCTAGGACGACCTCTAGGGCGATCTCAAGGACGAGCTCAAGAACAACGTCTAGGACAACGTCATGGACAGCGTCCAAGACGACGACGTAAAGACGACGTCTAGGGCGACCTCTAGGACGACCTTTAGAACGACGTCGAGGACGACACCAAAGGCGTCAGGTCCTTCGAAGAGGGTGCGAATGTGAAGGAGTACGTACTGCCGGTCCGGATATGCGCAGCGGCTATGTACACTCTTAGAAAAAAGGGTATCCATAGTCCTCCATAAAGGGAGGAACGGTCTTGTAACCTATGTTCCTCTAGAAAGGGAGAAACTTTCGTCCCTAAAGCAGGGGAGCAAAGTTCCTGCGTCATCTGCATCTCATTATGGCGGCCCCGAATCGAGCAAATCGAGCTCAATAAGGCCTAACGAGGACGCTACGTCGGGACGCTACGTACGGGACGAGAGGAGCAGCAAATAAGAGCGTAACACAAGCTTTCCGTGAACAGTGTTTATTTCCGAAGCCAGCTTCCCCCGCAGGCAAAGAGACTTCTGTTTCAAAAGCAGTTACTCAGTCTTCTCGTCGTCAGCACTGCGATGTTAAGCGGAGACAACCGATACCCAGTTATTTCGCGCACTTTACGTCTTACTTTTGCTATTCCTCGAGTCACAATTCCTTCGTCAACCGGACATCACGGAGGAATGGGGAATGGTAAACCAATTCGCGAAACCAAAAGCCGCTCTCAAAAGAACAAACTCAAAGCCGCTGTTGCACGGTAACCAGAAATTGTCGCGTAGTGTGAAAGAAGGTTAAATCGCTTGCCACCAGATGGCAGGGCCAAGCAGAGTAATTGCAAGTAGCTAGGCTAGGTGGCGCTAGGTAACGCCCAGTTCATGTTCTACAAAAATGTTTTCATTTGTTTCCGCCACCATTGCGCTTGGGGATCTTCGAGAACCTTTATTATACACACATGTAAACACATATCGCATACACCAAGCATCAGCTGGACGTATACATTGAGCGCATACGCATACACGGCACATACAAACATCAATACAACAGCACACGAACCCGATCACTACTTCCGAGCTCTGCGTGTCGGTCTTTTATACTGGTCGTTTTGAACGTACGGAATTTCTCGGTGACCGCCTAAGCAATAAGAAATATTCCCAGCATGCTGATTTTTTTTCAGCAATGTCATACCTCTGAGAGTATTTTAAACTGCTCAGGGGATGAATCTCTTAGTAAAAAGTAAACGCTCATGCCGTAATTATTTGAGAGCCAATAAATCAAGCCGCTCCAATGTTGTTCCAAGCCATGCGTTTGTTTCCCCGCATGGCACGCCGTAGCCAGTATTTCTATTGTAGTGTTTGTTTTTCTGTTTGTGCTGTTCGTGTGACGGCTGCAATTGTCGTCGTGAATTAATCTCTGTAGAGCGGATATTCACTCAGCTGGAAGTGATGCATCACGGGCAGAGAAATCGCTTTTCAGTCAACTTGAATGCAGTCAAAGCTGCGACTTGCGGCAGGTGTTAAGTGTACAGAGCTACGCCGTGGCGAGCTCGAAAACCTTTAGCACTCATCCCAGCGCGCCACTTGGAGGGCAGTTTCTCCAGGAACCGTAGTGTATTTAGACAGCAAAACAAAGGATAGCTTTTTTTTCGATTTTATTTACCATTTTTCCTTAATGCTAAAATTCCAAACTGTAAATATACGTACTTTCCGTCATATTTTCATACTGTTCAGTTCTTTCCCCAGAGCGCAATCGCTCTCGGGGAGGAGACAACCGACAGTCACATTGGCCACTGTATGGTAGGAGCTACGGTTCACACCAGCGTTCCAACATGACTATCCACGCGTCGATCGATTGCACCTAATCCCTCAAGTGGTCCTTAAACCCTTTAATGTAAAGGGGAATGTCAACCTGCGACACTCCGCCCCTTCCGATCAGGGCCCGACCAGCGGCATCAATGCCCCACTGCTCATCTTATTGTTACACCACTGATACGCGAACACACGGTCACATCGGCGATAATTCGAGTATTCTGTTCACAACGCACAACACTGCCATCGCGATGTTGCTGCTATGTTGCTGACACGCGCCAAAAATTTAACCGCGTTGACTGCCGGTTGGTACTCGGCATCGGAAAACAGAATGGAACTCAGTACAGAACGCACCCAGGCACCCGGCAACAAAACATGCCTGTCTTGGACGCAGTTTCCGCGATTTCCATAACGTCATCAACGTCGACACATCCACTGTGGACACATCGTTCCACGTGGTCCGCATGGTTCCGTGTGGGTTCCACCAAGGATGTTAGAAGGGTAGGAGGGGGCATGACGTCAGTCGCGTAGCCTCCACAAGCCATACTCCCTTGTCGCCTCGCCTCTCTCATTTTCCTCCTTAACCTCCCCACTTATCGGGCCAACGTGACCACAGCACGTGACCGTCGCTTGGTTGATGGTTGCGGGTAGCAGGGAGCGTGGTGCTGGTGGGTTTCATTTATCAGTCATTACAGCTAGAAACTGTGGCCCGCGCCCAGCCGACCGATTCTACGGCTGCTGCGCTTTGTTATGTGCCCTCGACTATAAAGTGAATGCATTCTTTTTTCTACAGACCGTTACCATCCTGAAGACGATAGTATTCAACGTGGAACGTCAGCGCTGTAACGAAGTCTGTTGGCATGTTTTGGGTAATCTACCTCGCAGCTGCGGGGAGTATATTTTTTATCTCCTGGCCACTAATTACTGCAGTAGCCAAAGCAAGAATAAATTATATACACACATGATTGCGTAACTATGTCGACCCGACAGGTTGGACGGCGATGATTTTCGCGCTCGCCGGCAAACGATAGCTGCGCTCTCATCGCTCTCATGTTATACCACACTACAATACGTTTGGCCTTTTTCTTTTCGTTGCGGCCGCTGTGCAGGTCGTCCACTGGGATGTTTTATTGCTGTCGTGACAAATTGAACCAGCTCAACTTGACTCGAGGTCGGGAGGTGTTTTACTGACTATTGAAAGTGCACGGAGCACACCATTCTCCACTTCGATGGGGTCCAGCCACCGCCGCGACCAACGGCCGAAATCGTTCCGCGCTGGTCCACATGGCTCCGCGTGGGTTCCGCAATCCGGAGATGGCCACATTTCTTCCAGTGTGCGTTGCAGCTGCTGGCGCTGCTCTGGAACTTCGGTGTTTCTAGCGGCTTCGTTTGCTCGTGTGATAAAATTAGTGGTAAAAACATCAATGCAACCGAAATGTTTCTGCACGTTTGGACTGGGACATGGAAATACAGGCGACCTTCGCTGCCGTGAAACTCAAGTCAACGTCAACAAAACGTATTAAAGAACAGTGCGACGTACAAATGAAGCGGAACGAGAAGCTTTCTCCCGTCTGCCTGGAGGAGAGAAAAACGTCTCGTTCCTCCCTTCTTCTCGTGTCCGCTTGGGGGCGCGTCAAGTAGAAGGACGAAAAATGCGCCGTGGCACACATTTTTCCTCCATTTTTTCTTAGAGTGAAGTGTCGGTTATCTTCAGTATTGGGAAGTATAAAACTAGCATAAGTAAATTTTTCAGCGAAGCGATCGTTAATCAGCATTTCCTTTGCAATTCTTCCTGACGCCTCGCATAACAGCTTCTCAGCCTGTCTAATCGATAGGTAAACAAGAGTGAAAGAGCCTTTCAACCGCTGGAGGCAAATTAGTGTCCCAGGCACCCGATGGCATGTCACACGAGGGAGGCTCGATGTGCTCCAGGTCATCTTAGTGGTGTGAGGTTCTAGGCACTCTGCAATCTAAGGCTGTTTTCTGCCGGAAAAGACGAAAATAAGGCAAGAAATACGTGGGATCTCTGCTCCTCATTAGCGGGCACTTAGCTATCTGCCTCTATCTAAACTTTGAGCCGTCACACCGGAGGAAGGTCCCACTTAAGTAGCAACGGTTACGTGTCAACGAAAGTAAAGTCGATTTCTCCATCTAACAAGGGTTTTACACGCGCTCATCGTAGTCCTTGTCGATCTTTATTTGGTGTCACAAGACGCCGAATAGAAGGGCTCACGACAGAAAAAATGACGCGTGACTCCTAAAGTGATTAAATGGATGAATTTCGCATTTGCAACAGCTGGGACTGGCAACGAATATATTACGCCCACAAGTAAACAGAAAAGGTAGAATACGCTATTTCACGTGCTGGTAGTCTAGAGTGTCAACATTTTGCCGGTGTGTGTTCTAGTTGGTTGTTCCCGTGAACATACGACGCCATACACGCGCAATAAACTACCACTCCCGTGCCATTCTAGAAACTCTGGAAAGGATGCATGCAATCGATACGCCAGAAATTCCCAAACACTGATGCAGTACAAACGCACAAGACTTGCTGAAAGTCTATTCTAGAATCTAAAAGTTGACTATCGAGGTTAGTACATCGTTAAATTCAAATGAGTGCCTACAAGAACGTGTAATTGTTCTTGTAGAAAGCCTACGAGAAGCTACATTCTAAGAAAAAAGAGGGAAAACGGTAGCAACAGCGCGTTTTCCTTTTTCGATTCAATATCCCAATCGAAACACGTAGACCACCTCGGTCGCACTGGAAGCTTTTACCACCAATGTTATCAAACGAACTAGCAAAACCGTTAGGAACAGCAAAGTTTCAGATCGATTCCAGCAGTGCTGCGTGCACTAGGCAAAGGTGACCGCGCGTGTTTTCGGTTGTTTCGACGTTGTGGCAACGTCCCAACCAAGACTGGCAGATTCTGCTGCCGTGTGGTGGCGCGTATTCTGTGCTACGTTCGGTTTTGTTATGCGCTACCAAGCGCCAGCCAATGATCAACGTGGTTTTGTGTTTGTGCGTGTCACCAAGATTGCCATGGCAATGTTGTGTGTTCTGAACGTCGATTCGAATCGTCCCCGATGTCGCGGTTTGTTTCGCGCACCTGTGGGGTAAAAACAAGATGAGATGACTTATCGTTGTAGATGACAGTCTGTGTTACGGTATAATCAATCAATTAAATGCAAAAGGTGCAAGCGAGCTGGACAATCATCCAGGCCCGGGATTATTTTTGTCATAATCAATCAGTCTGCGGATAGTCATGTGGAAATATTGTTCTGAACCGTAGCTCATGTTTCTGTGTTCAACGTCATTTTGCCTCCAGACCGCCTTGGAAAAGTCCTGCTACCATTCAATGTCAGTAAGTATTAGAACGCAGGTACAGCGCCTGACAGATGCTGGCTTCCCAACGTCAGTTATTCTGGCAGTGGCGCAGAGGTTATTAAAAAAAGTTAAGGGCGGTTAAGTTAGACAAAGAGAGACCCAGGACAAGACCCCATGTGCCCTTATGCACAAAATCTCGCTCAATTTGATAAAGGTATCAGGGCGGTTTGACATTTCCATTGTGTTTTCCGTACCTTAAACTTTGGCGCAACTCTGCCCTAGAATTGCGGAAAGGCTTGAGGCTAGAGCCAATGTGCCGTAAGGCACAGGAACGAAGTATGTTGATTGTGTGGTTGGTCTGGTAGATGTGATCCCATTTAGCTGCGGAAGTGTGTAGATAGGCTAAACAGGCCGATGTACACAGAACCTGTGAACATGATCTGGTCACTCAGGTCGACCGCTGAGGACACTTATCTCTGCATCAGTGCTGCTTGTAAATGCAAGCCCAAATTCAGCAACATCACCATCATCGGGAGGGGCGCAGATACAACCACCAGAGAATTTATTGGAAGTGTACGCAATAACAAAAAAGGGCCAAGGTGCACGTGTCAGCCAAACATCGGTTTTCTACACAAAAAAGAAGCTGCTTATCTCGACACGTGCTAAAACGATAATAAAATTTCATCGTTTTTTTAAGTGTTTATTTGTGTGTTCGGCGCTTGTGTTGCTCGCATCCTCCCCTTGTCCTTGTCTGCATTTTTGGGGCGCTGTTTATTTCCGATTATCAACGTAACTGTCGTCAGCAACGCTGTGTTGGCTCTTCTCCGAAATTAATTACGTTTTCTGGATAGGGCTAAATAAGCATTGAAATATCAAAGAAAAGATTAATGTCTCTCATGTATGTACATTTATTCAGAATTTGTAATGTTAGCGCTAAGCAAAATAAATCGGAAATAGAGAAATGTTGGCAGTAACTAGCTTCGTGTTATCAAGTCGGATTGATTATTAGAACGGCTAATGACCGAGAGAGGAAGAAAATGGAAACACTGGTGACCGAGTAATATATATATATATTCGATATAAAAACGCACTTTTAAAGAGCCCGTTTCACAAGGTGTCTAGATAAAGAAGCTTTTAATTTACCAACAAGACACCACCTTTATAGTATATATATATATATATATATATATATCTCATATCGATACGTGAATATAAATCATACTGATTCGTTTTCTACCGTCACCCTGCATATATATATATATATATATATATATATATATATATATATATATATATATATATATATATATATATATATGCCCTTAAAGAAAAGATGGCAGTCCAAATCAAAGAGAAGGTCGCCAAAAAGTGTGTGTATGCAGAAACGTTTCAAGCCTGGTAGGCTCTTGGCCAGTCTGTGAAAGATCACTTCGTTTCCTTTTCTTTTCAAACAAAGCCAAAAGGGCCGCAAAGGAGAGGTAATTGGGAAAATGCTTACCGGTTAGCGAGTATCTACTAAACTAATTTCTCGCTTAAAAGTCTAATATATCCGGATAAAAAAGCAGTAAATAGTATTGAAATAAATAAATTTAATATTAATAACCCTATTATTTTCACAAAGCTCAGTTTTTGGGACATGTGGTTAGACATAAGCAAAATACGTCCAACCGCATGTCCCAAAAACTGGTTTTGTGAATATAAAGGCGTGAATAATATTCAATATAGGGTAGCAAAGAATTTAGCACATTTAGGGATGTGCTAAATTTTTGACCACTAAGAGACATAACTTTCAATGTCAGCTACGCTGGTGTAAAATAACCACACCTTGAGTATATGTTTTTTTCACTACTAAAGTTCAAAGGTCAGTCGAGACCTGTGGTTACCTGGAGATTGATTTGTGAAAACGCCAAACCCGTTTTCAGTCAATAGCGTTTATTTTTATTTTATAAATCCCAATAAATGGACAAACTATATTTACTGATCTGGTGGTGACTCGCTACCCGCGCCATCTCCGGAGGCTGACGTCACTTCTGGAAGGAACTTCTGCGGCTTTTAATAGCATGAAATCCTTTTTAACGGAATCCTCAATCCCCAAATTTTTTGCCCGCTCGCCGTACGCCGGTCCGTCCGTCCCTGCGTCCGTCCCATGCATTTTCTGCTAAACGTAGCGGAGAAATTGACGTCACGTGACCTAACGTCACGTAACGTGTACACCACGATGGAGAAATTCACTTTACGTGCAGTATAGGTCAATTCAGTGTTTTAGTGGGAAACTTCAGGCCTTGTGATATAAACAGCACTGCAGTTTCTCCGCTAAATCTAGCTAGAAATTGGAGGTCACATGAACTATACACCACTTCACCTTCTCTGCTAAATACAGGAGAAAATTGCCGTCACGTGACCTAAACTCAAACTCAATTTTCCCGTTAAATTTAGGGGGAGGGGGAGGGGATTGACGTTATGTGACCTGATGTTACGTGACCTATACAACAATTTAGTTTTGACGCTAAATTTAGCGGGGATACTAAACTAAATTTCACGTAACGTGACAAACCTTTTCTCTTTCCTCATTCCTCTCCTCCCTTCTCCCACACCCCCTCCCGCTTCTAATGCTTCCTCCCCAACCTTCCTATCCCTTTGCTTCCCCCCTCTCTTCTTTTACCCTCGCCTACCTCCAATTCCTACCTCGCCCTCCCTCCCCTTTCGCCCTCGCCTCTCTTACTATATCTCTCCCCAATTTCCCCTAACGTGCACTCCCTCCCCCCGTTTCCCCTCCTTGGGTATTGAGTTTTCCCATTCCTCTCTCCTCCCTTCCCTCTCCCAGTTTCTAACCTCACCTTCTTCCCTAGGTGGTGTCGCCTCTCCCCTCGTCAGTGGCTCGCTTCTCCCCATAAAATATTGGAGTTTGAAAGCGCTTTAATGCCTTGTGGAAGGACGTCGCTGCTTCCGGTGCAAAAGCGTGCGGTCGCACAGCGCTCAACAAGCGCGACGCAAGAGTGTAGAACCTGGATGAACTTTTTAACTCGAAGCGTTACGGCAACAAATCAGAAATTAAAAAAAAAACGGAGGGTCACGTGGTCGCTTAGGCACATCCCCGTCGGCGACGCGCAACCGGTTCCTCGTACGAAGACAGGATCTTTCTTTTGGTTGTCGTGTAGCGGTCGGGACACGTGAGCAGCATGTTTTTCCACGGCTGCGCTGCTTCAAGCTGGACAGAAGTCGCTGAAGCCAGCGGGATCATTCCAAGATAGGCGGCCACGTCGACGCCTTCCGCCGGGCACCGCCATGTTGCCGTGGATTTCGCTTACTCGCATCGCGCTAAAGTGCAAACGTGTGTATGGGCCTTTAGCGGACATCGCGTGAGATGCTTCCATAACGCCAATAGTAGCGTGTACAGCTTTCAAATACATGTCTCAGACGAAGAAACGTCCCGCCGGCCCACGCTCCTCCTCTCTTCCCTCTCCTTTTAACCCCTGCTTCCCGCTGCTCTTCTCTACCTTTCTTACCACCCTCTCTCAGTGAGGAGTGCATAGGACGGCAAGAGCAGGACACGGGAGTGACATATTTCCAAAATGCATGAACGGGACCTGTCTACCAACCTCTCTCTCTTACACCTTCCTCTCTTTCCAGCATCATATTTTTGTTAGCTCGGGAAAGAGAGGCCAGGATGTAGTGGCGAATACAAATAATTTTCGAAGCCCTTGTTAGGTCACCATTTTTTTGTTTTTGTTTTTGTGAGTGCCGCGCCCGCGTTTACAGCTTTCTGCCCGATTGAGTCCAGGGTGACGGGAATCGGGGAGTGGCCAGCCGCTGAGGAAACATGACTCCATCACTAGAATGACACGTCCATCATGCGTGGGCGGACACTTGTGAGCCGGGGTTGTCGGCGGGCATGAGCACGGGAGCATGAGTCCCGGGGCGTTGTCGGGGGGCGTTGCGGACATTGTGAACGTGACATTCAGTTCGTCCACCTTCCTCTATGTTGGACTTCTCAGACAGTCACGGAGTTTTTGGTCTTTTTGTGGGGTGTATCTGATCCTTGAATACTATCGAAGTTGAAGGAAGCAACCGCAGAAGAATAAAATATATTCATGTCTAACTTAGAACTACAAAAGCGTTATAAAAAGATTAAAAAAAACACATGTACATATTAGTCACCAAAATACTATAATTTTGCAAAGTACAAAGAAAGGCTGAAATGGTGACGATCTGCGACTTCAATATATTATTTCAAGAGCCATATTTTAAATAAACAATAACAACGAGAAAAAACAAAGAGGAGTCAGGCCTTAGCTGTTGTTTATACTTAGGAGCTAAATTAGATAAATTCAGATAAATTCAGTAATACTTTAGAGAACCCCGGGTGTTTGATACATAAAAAATATGAAGGACGTTTACTATTTCCTGTAACGCCGAATTAAAGCGCAGCTCCTGAGGAGGAGGAGGGGAGCTTACGGAGCGGAGGGTATGCCCCTCTTCCTTACCACTGAGTTTAACGAGGAACGTTTTTCCGCTAAATTTAAAGGAAACTTTTTACCCTCGTGACATCCCGTGTGACATCAGATCTGTTGTCACAAGTGACGTCACGATGGTAAGATTAGCGTGAATTTTTTCCGCCATATTTAGCGGAAAACGTTCCCCGACAAATTTGGAGGGAATATTGGCAATGCTAGGTGCGCGTGACCTCACGTGACGTCATTCGTCAAGTGTTTCCTATAATAACGTAGCACGTGACGTCACGTGTGACGTCACGAGGGTCACCCTCATGAGCATGTCCCTCGTGACGGTAATTCTCGTAAGGGTATCCCTTGTGACCCTCGTGAGTGCAATCCTCGTAACCCTCACGAGGGTAACCCTCGTGACGTCGCACGTGACGTCGCGTGTGACGTCAAATTGGGAAACATCCCATAACGCAACGCGCGGTTGCGCCCACGACGCCGCTCAAGCCGTAAATGGGCGCATAAGAGCTGCGCTTTAAAAATGAAAGACGTTTAAAATCTCTGTACTGCAAAATTAGAGCGCAGTTTTGAGGAGGAGGAAGGGAGGGTATTCCCGTTCGCCTCCTCCGTACCCTCCCTCTTCACCTCCTCCTGTACTGCTGTTTCTCCATAACCTCCTACACCTCTTCTCCTCATACTCCTCCTCCTCCTCTCCCTTGCTATCCCCTTCCTCCTCATATCCTCCTCTGCTCTTCCTCCTCGTCTGTACCCTTCCCTTTTCCCACAGTCGTCCCGCTAAATATAGATGAAAACTTGACGCCACATGACCTCAACACCAAATCAGTTTCCCCGCTAAATTTAGCGGGGAAAATGAGGTCACAACATTTTGTGTCATGTCACTTATGAACAAATTTAGTTTCTCCACTAGATTTAGCTAGAAAATTGACGTCATGTGACCTCAACACCAATTTAATTCCCCGCTAAATTTAGCGGGGAATTGAATTTCTCTTGAGGCCACGTGACGCCAATTTTCCCGTTAAATCTGGCGGAGAAATTGGAATTGTCCGCTATGTCTAGCAGAGAAACTGAATTCCCTTGCTAAATTTAGCGGGTAATTTAATTGGTGTTGAGCTCACGTGAAGTTTATTTTCCCGCTAAATTTAGCGCGGTAAAGCGCAGACCGCATGACGCGTTTTCATGCACGCGAAAACGCGACGCGCTGTGAACGCTCGCGCGGAAGCCGACGCGGGGGCACCCGCATGCAGACAAAGCCAAGCACCGCCGGCCGCGCGTTATCAGCGTTGCCAGATAACAGAATTCTCAACACGCGATGAAAATGTTGACGCAAATACTACAAAATGAAAATTAAATGAACAATAAAGTAAATAAAACGGGTTTGTGTGTCAAAAGAAACACCTTTTTCAATTTTTATATGGAAAATAAAAATGCTTTTGAACACTTTGAAATGTGCTGAATACGAAACAGCGTACTGTGCAGGATCACGTGATAGTTCGACCGACCCTCATTGGGCGAGAGCCGCTTCGACACCTCGGCGCGTGCGTCTTGTTCTGGGTCGGCTAAAAACCAACGCTCCCGCAAAAACGCACGCCCGCGTGCAGGAAATGACGTCAGTTTGACGCCGACGCGCCTAAATCGCGAGCAAAAACGCACCATGCGGTCTGCGCTTAACACCGACGGCGACGCCGTTATGGACGGAACAGGCGCCTAAGAGCTGCGCTCTAAAACTCAGCTGTAGTATGTAAATTACATAATTGCGAATCTGCATGTACCAAACCCCGCTTTTTATATTTGTACTTTAAGTCGGTTTTGCGATCGCACCTGGCGTGACGCTTAGGTTATGGCGCATGCCATTTATAGCACTCGAGACATGTGAAGCGGGACTCGTAGCCGGTTGCCTGAGGCCGCGTCCCAGCGGGTCGCGTGGCCCGCAGGCCGCGTGTTTGAGACCCCTGCTTTAAGGCAAAACGATACTCGACCAGTGCAAGCCCAGAACAGTGGACGCTGAAATGCAAGCACTTTTTACCGTTTAATGAAAAAGACTCATAACTCTGGCTTCTGGAAAGATTTGTAGTGGCGAGTGACAACGTCGCGCGACCAGCGCCAACACTACAAGCACGCTTCCACTCACATAGGCTGCTATGACGGTGCAGTCAGCTTTCCAGGTTTGTCCTCCAAAGACATTGCCTCTGGTGGCACGATATGAGTGCTAGCACCACATTTCTTGTTTTCTTTGTTCGTGTTGGCTACCTTTGACGAATTTGTAACTGCTGCGCCATAGAATATAAAAAGGTCCCGCTTAGAAGTTCCGTTGCATTGGTCTACTTTTTTTTTATCAACGGCAAAAACGACATGTGCCAATTTACAAAAAAAAAAAAACGCCTTACCGACGTTCTCGTTACATTATTTTAGTCGCACGACCAATCTTCAATATGCCCCTGACATGCGACAGTGGATGAATTTACGAATAGAAGCATTACCAAGAAACGGTAAAAAAATACGCGTAACTTGCACATTGTCTTTTATCCAGTCACGCATTTCAACACCAGACAATTTTTCCCATTAAGCATGTAAGCGCTGATAATAGTCCAGCTCATGGCACAGAGTAAAGAAAAGCTGATACGTGCTCTCTCATATACCGGTTTTATATTGACAGCGACATGAACTGTACCATTAATGTTTTACAAAATCCGATCGTCATATTACAAAGTAAAAATCGTATGCTCGTAATTACAAGCTTAAGACCCAGCCTAAAAAAAAAGAAACTACCACTTAATTTGTTTTATGGTGATAGACTCTACAGAACTATAAAAATTCGTAGATGTCAGAGTAAGAGTGTTGAATGGAGAGATTCATAGGGCTCTTAAAACGAACCTGAGAAAAAAAGATAAAGGGTTTTTTAAACTTAAGTCGACATGATTTTTTGCACTGCCACGACTATGACAGTGCGCCATGCATTATTTAGAAAGACACCGATAAACGAATGTATTTTTCGCAATACGTGTATACTTACATTCATCTCATACGAGGCAGCAAAGCAATAGCCAAAGCTGCGCCCTGGTACTGTGGGAGACAATTGCGCATGCTTTCAAGTAAACAAAAATAAATCAAACACGACAGTATTAAAACGAATTGCATTCACCACTTTTAGAAACACGGGAATGCACAGAGGCACGCAAATGACACATAACTATATGTATAAATTTAAAAAAAGAGTTTTCTATAAAAAAGTATTGCATGTATAGGGTGGCACATGTGGATCTTCCAGTATAAAACGAAACGAAAAGTTGGCACCTGCACATAGAAAACTTACAGTTTCACCGTATTTCCATTGAGCAGCTCAGTTTAACCATGTAAAATTTTAAAGCGTCGTTGCTTTTTTTTTTGTAAAAAATTTGAGCAAAGAAAAAATGTTGCAAATTGCTAGACAATTGTGTTCCATACGCGAAACACTCTAGCGTCAGGTCACGTGACGTCAATTTCTCTGCAAAATTTAGCAGGAGACCTGAACTGCTCTAGAGGGCACGTGAGGTTGATTTTCCCGCTAAATTTAGCTACAAAATTGGTTTGCGTAAAGGCACGCGACATCAGGTCACGAGTCGTCAATTTCACATTTACATTTAGTGCGAAACTGAATTGGTGTGTGGGACACGGGACGTTAATTTTCCCGCTAAATTTAACGGGAATGTGGATTTGGTGCACAGCTTTGTTTGTTTGTTTATTTGGACACGATGTATCTGGAGAAAAAAGCAAAAAGCAGACACATCCTGCCTGACGAGGCCCAGTCACCCTAACACATTGCATCAGCGAGAATTGGGAAATAATAACGAAAGTAATACATAAAAAAAACATTGGCAGAAACCAGCAGACATTATTACTATGGCGGTTACAAAGACATTATTACTATGGCGGTTACAACCCATACCAGACTTGTACGTAGTTCAACTACTCTACTCAAGTTACTGTAGCTTAACTACTTTTCTGAGTAGTTTAGTAACTTTCAATTACATTTTTATTTCGGTAATTAGTAGTTTACTTTAATTACTTTTTTGAGTAATTTCTACTCAAGTTACAAATTACTTTCGAATTTTAGTGGTTGTTTTGCCTATCAACAAACATTCCTGCACAAAGGAGGTAAGATGTTGGAAGATCAGCTGTTATTTGCAAAGAGGAGAAGCATGTGGCGTAGGAAAGAGAGAGAAAATGGTTTGGAAAGTCCAACCCCCCCCCACCCCGCCCAAAAAAAAAAACACTTTTACAAGCCTTTTTTGGTCCCCCTGCAACAACACTGCTACGAGGCGCGGGGAGCGAAAGAGACACGACGCAAGAGAGGCCGAGTAACTGCGGGATCAGCGCCGAAGACTGGCGTTTCTCTGTGACCCGAAGCTCAAGGAGACTTGACCCACTTGAAGAAAGGGCTGGTCCCCGCTTCTCCTTAACGTAGAAACTCTCGCCCACTACAGGAAATGCACACACTGCATCCTCACTCAAAGGAGGCAACAAAATGCAGCGCCTGCTCTGAAACTCATCTGGTGCTCCCGTAGTTTGTGCTGTACTCGAAGAATCGCGTGCTAAAGGGCAACGCAAAGATTACCTTTTGCGTTGCCTTTCACTCCCAAAACTCTAAATATGCAGATCTTCAAAGATTCAAACATTGTTTGAGAAACCTGTAGTAATTCCCCCAACGTTTTTATATAAAAAATAATAAACAAGCAGTGTTGGGAAGTACTCTATGTACATGGTACTTAAAGTACTACTGTTTAGAAAAATTGTTCTTTACTTGAAGTAAATTCTCTGAACATGTACTTATATTTTCCGAGGAAAGTAAAACTCCCGACTTCAATGTACATTCCCCGAATATGAAAAAAACAAAAAAACAATGGCGGTATTGTCGTGTGAAAACGCGTTCTTTCGAGACGTCATCTGGTCATTTCTCTGAGTGAAGTAATGACGGCTATAGGACCGATCCAAATAAGTGCCGTATAAGATACTTGTGTTAAATAGTTCGTTAGCGAGAGTAAAACAACTACTCTGCGGCGACTTGACCTTATACAATATTTGCTGTCATTTCCGTAAAGAACTGATGCACCTCCGATTAACCCTGGAGCAATGCATACCAGTTAAAAAAAAAACACTGTATAGGGAATTAAAGGGCATCATGAAAGATTGTGTTAAAAGTGCTTGTACTTTACCTTGAAATATATTGTATTTATATACGTTACTTCAAGTACATTGCACCCGGTGTACTTACTACTTTACTTGAAGTACATAACCTCTCATTTACGTTAATTGTACCTTACTTCAAGTACTTTTTAGATGTACTTTACGCAACACTGTAAACAAGCAGACACTGTCTAAAAAATCAAGCTCAGACAGTCCTTAACCTCAATGTAGAAATAACACATTCGCAGTACATCAATGACCAAACAAACAAGAAAGTACAAAACAATTAGGCACGCAGAAGCAGAACCAGCTATTAAAGCATTTCTGTGAAAAAAACAAGCCGATTCATATTTGGCTAGCACGATTTCGCTAACGGATCAAAACCTCTGTACTTTCTTTTTACCATAAAAAACATATAAGAGTAACTTCAAAGTAACTTCAAAAGTAATTCGCTACTTTTTTACGGTAATTAGTAATTTACTCAATTACTTTCTATTTGAGTAATTTCTACTCTACTCAAACTACTTTTGACGTCAATACTCAGTAACTTAACTTAATTACTTTTTTCGAGTAACTTGTACAACCTATACGTCATATTTATACAGTGGAAGGCACCAAAAAGTGCTGACAAGGTTAAACGCAATGCTATATGGAAATAAATCGGCAATTTTTATGTCGGACATTTCAGAAGATATGTTTTTATACTATTTGTGAAGCTATACTGATAGATACTTTTTTGTCTAATTCCCATAATATCTAAATGATTGTTTAAAAAAATAATATTAAAAATGCTAAGTTATGATTAGCATATTTCAAGGCGACGAATCTGGGATCGAGTGACATGATATCACGTGACCTCAATTTCCCCGCAAAACTTAGCGAAAAAACTAAACTTGTGTGAAAGTTGCGTGACGTACATGTTTGCACTAAATACAGAGAAAAGGAATTCGTGTATAGGTCAAGTTACGTCAAGCCAAGTGAAGTCAAATTTCCCGCTAAATTTAGCCGAGAAACTAGATTGGCATATAGTTCAAGTGGCGTTCATCTCCCCGCTACATTAAGGGGCGAAACGGAATTGGTGCATAGGCCACATGACGTCATACCATGTTACGCCATATTGAGGTAATGTGACGTCATGTGACGTCACGGGCCACGGCTTCACGACATCTGGAGGGGCTAGCCAAAGAAAGTTTGTCGTTTCAACTTACCAAAGCAATTGTTGGGCGTGTTCACAAACGACCTAGTTAGCGACGCTATTTAATTTTGGCGTCATCTGCCGATAGGAGCAGTGATCAGACAACACAGTGCGTCGACTTCCACCTATTGGGAGGTAGCGCCATAAGTAAGTTAGCTTCGTTAACTCGATCGTCTCTGAATGCGCCCAATCTTGACTTCGGCAACGTTTCTTTGCTCTATATTTTATTTATTTTTTACAAGAAGAACCAAGTTTTGAAACTTCCCATAGTATATCTAAGATGCACAGTGCACATTCGGTAAAATTATGAGATTCCTATATGCAGGGTCCGATTTTTCAGGCTTGTTTTAGAGTGGAATATCTTCTCGTACCACTTTATTTGTACCTTTTAATAAATAGGGTCAAAGATAAATCCGGAAAATTAACCATATCCAGGGCTGAACACTGGAAGACAGAAAACTAATAATTAAAATTGCATAAACGCTTTTCAAAAAGTATAAAATAACTTAAAAGGCCTTCATTAGCTGCCATAAGTTGCTCACGCCTCGTCCGGAAGTGGCTGCAGGCTTGCTTTGTATCTATATTTTCCATGTGTGTCATCACATCTCTATATCTTTCTTTTTCAGTTATTAGCTTAATTTTGGGTAACAGTGACTTATTTCCTATTAAATCAATTTAGCGTCACTGAACTAATACCTCGCACCTTCAGGTCATTCTGGGCGTTGTGGTTTTTGCCATTCACCTTTACCACGTCTAGGCCTTACAGGTACTGGTTGAGAAATTTGACGTCGCGGATCAAAGGAGGCAAACAATGTGGAGACCAATCATTGGACACGTCTTTGTAGAACCAGGCCTGGGTCTTCCTTGCCTTGTGAGCTGAAGCAGTGTCCTGCTGGAACACATGCTACTTTCAGCGGTCATCTCGTTTATCCCGGGCTTCATAACGGTCTCAAGCACTTTTGCGTGGATGTTTGAGTTCACCCTCAGACCACTGCCAAGGAACTGTGTTGCCCCGACGTCCCTCTCGCTGCTCACAAGAGCCAGCACCATCACCAAGACGAAACATTTGATGTGCATGACTCTAGGCACGTAAAAGGCATCCTGGCAGATCCATCGGTCATTCTGCCCATTCACTTTTTAATGCGAATATTAATGCGAATAGCATTCTTTGGATACTTCACGCACTTTTCGTGTATGTATCTATCTATCTGGCTATCTAACCTATTACGCCGCGGGTCGATAAATAAATATAAAAGACCGGCGCCGGCTGGGATTCGAACCGTTGACCCTTTGATCAGCAGGCAGACGCGCTAACCACAGAGCTATGAAGGTAGTCATTCAGCGCACTCTAAACACTTGTTTATATCTTTACCATAGGACGCGCTTTACAGCGCTGTCACAGCTACCGGTGCGCGCGCGTTCCATGCACGAGGGCTAGCTCACCCTCTCCCGCGCTCACCCTCTCCCTCTAGCTCCCCCTCTCCCGCGCTCGGGAGAGGGTGATGTAGCGGCCGTGCTCAGCCTCACGAGAGCGGAATGAGCCCTCGTGCATGGAACGCGCGTGCACCGGTAGCTGTGACAGCGCTGTAAAGCGCGTCCTATGGTAAAGATATAAACAACCGCTTAGAGTACCGTTGGTTGAGACTAGCTGAGACGCCAGAAAGTCTGGTCGGTACCATTTTGAGTGTTTGTGCGTATGGCGCGTGCTTTGCTCGCCTTCCTAAGTGACACAAACGCACGTGCTGGGCTCGCGGAGATCGTGCGCAGGGCTGTGAAAGTGTCAACAAATTTAGAATCGCCTCAAGAGTGGGCTGGCGTATCTAGAGTGTGCCGGCCACCTGACGAACGCGCATAACTCCGCACCGTTTGATGCTATTAGCATTAACGTAGATAATCATTCCCAAAGGATGGGTTCTGCTGATTTTTAACTTTGGTAAATTTTGTTCTGTCAAAGAAGAACCCCAGGACTTAATTTATTTTTTGGTTCGACAGTTTTCTGCGCATTTCTCAGTCTGTCTTAATTTTCTCCTGGCTGACTAACTCTCTGAATGTCTTTAGATGCTCTAAACGTGTGTCTTCTCGCAGCCAAACCGTGCAGCGATTGGCTTTGGAAAACTTCTGGCGTGAAGCGATTTCACCATTGACGTGCACCGGTCATATTTACGGCTCATTTTTCACCAAGCCGCGAATTGTCTATTATGCGGTGGTCCGCCGTTAAATGACTTGGCTAAAGAAGCGCAATGCAACCGGTTAGCTTTAGTGTATTGTTGCCAGAAATCTGAAAAAGGAAGGATTTTTCTTTACAACCTTGAATGTATCACAGATTGCTTAAAACAAGTTTTACATTTTTTTAAGTTATTAGCTTAAGTTTGGGTAACAACGACGTATTTCGTATTAACTTGATTTAGCGTCCTGAAATATTACTGTGCGCTTAGCGATCTCGCAACGTTGTGGTGACAAACAATTGCGCATTGTTATCACGTCGAGTAAGACCAGAAGCTCGGTACTTACTCGTTAAAAATGGTGGCAATTTGCGTAGATGAAAATAATGTGGGTATCTTTTTTTAATCTTGGCGGCAGAAACCTTAGGGCCCAACGATTATGAGAGTATTAAAAAATAGTCATTTTCTGCATCAATTTATCTACTGCACGCTTCTTATCTGCGGGCGTGCATGCTGGCTCAGGAAGGATATTCAAATTGTGTGCGCGTTAAACTCTTGCGCGATTTGATACGTCGCACAGACGAACTCCCAAGATCCGTCCATGCAACTAGGTTTTCTCGACGACTTCAATACCTACAATTCTTCTCGTATTTTATTCTCGGTCCGCTGCCTTTCTTGATGATGTTTTTTTTTGTTTTTTTTTGTAATGGTTTGAGCGTGTGAGTGTTTCCTTGTAAGTTCAATTTGCAGCGAAGAACATTGTATTTAGAGTGCACTGCACACAAAGGTTGTTGAGTTCTAGCAGCTCAACCTAAGAGTTGCGCCTTTATGAGAATAAAAACAAACACTACGGGCATAAAAATATTTTATATACATATATATATATATATATATATATATATATATATATATATATATATATATATATATATATATATATATATATTGCTATTGTTTTGAGAAGCACTGCTGTAAGATGAGAAAGACGCTTGGAGTAGCCCTGAAAGATATGAATCGGTCCGCCAGGCATGCCTGGGGGTGCACAAATCATATCTCCTGTTTGTAAATCAATTTTAATATTCACTGCGCGATTATATGCAGAAATTGTGCGAAGCACTTTCTGTAATTGTTCGCTATTGCACCCAGAGGCTTTCTGGAAGAAACAAAAAAATGTTCAAGGCATTTTGTTTTCAGTCTAGAGGGGCTCGCTGTGAAACACCCGAATGGAGTTCAAAGTAAACGATTGGAACACGCTCAACCAGATAAGTGGTCGTGTGTGTTAGTGTATCGTAGTTGCGAGCATGTGAAGCGACATATCGCTTCAAAAACAAGAAATAATCGACACAGTACCCGCCTTTACTGTTTCAGATATAAACGAGTGTTTAGATATGCGAGACCTGACTGGTTGCCAGAAATTTGACGCGCCACTGATTACGTTCCATGCGTTCATTTGTGTGAAGACTGATTGTAAAAGGAAACTACGCATGTTGTCACTTTTGAAGACAACTTCTGGAAACAATTCTGGGTCGTGATGCATCTTGCTGTTGGAGCGTTTAATTGCGCGATATAATGAAATAAAATATTTCAAGCAAAATAAGTGCCAGTAGCAACATCATCTGCTCTTTATTTGCGCAATCAAGGGGCTCTGGGTTTGGGTTCAACTGACGATAATTTGTTCATCAGTAGTTTTGAATTTCCCTCGTATGTAATGTAATGTTTTGTTTCAATTGGACACTTATGTATAAGTGCATTGCATATATTTTTAGGTGCTTAACTTCTAATATATTTGAGGCGATAAATAATAAATATTTCAAATGTTTGTCAAAACACGCAAAAACAAAGAAAAATTGTACAAGAGCGTAATGTGCACTAAAAATTCACCAAAATGCAATGTTGATCTTACTAATACCACGCACGTAATATTGGCGATGTATGCACACAATCGGGCAATCTAACACATAAACATTTTTTTTAATGTACGTTTCTCTTGATTTGATTTCACGAAAGGTATAGAGACGTATACTTAGTTTCGCTTGCCGGTAGTAGCGAGTGCAAATAGAAGTACCTAATACAAAACAGCCTTTAATATATCGAGGCTCAAAATCTGCAATGAGATCGTTATATCAAAAAGCTCACCGACAGTGGTTTAAACAAATTACAATGTACTGCATCGCCGAGCGAAACGCAACGGGATGCATACCGTCCACATCCATTGTACGCCGTTTATTTGTTTCTCATTTAATATTTTATAAATACGCTATTCCCGAGGTTAAAACATTTACATAAATATGGTTACGTCAATTGGTATCATCAATAAGATATATCGTTATTGTTAAAGTGATTATCCCTTTTTATCTTTTTACGTGCATTTAGTTCTTTATTTCCTTTTATTTGGGCGTTGGGCGCGTCTTGTATCCAATTTTGTAAATACGGTATTGTTCAAAGTTTTTATTCGAGGTATGAACTGTATCGTTTTGTTATATGTTGTTCTTCCCTGCCACGGCCTATGGGTCAGCAGTATGTACAAATAAATAAATAAATAGAGACAGAGAAATACCAAGTGGGATTTCAAAGTTCGTGGTAAAAATGTTCAAATCTTAAACATGAGCGGGTGCGTAAGCACAACGATTAGTATATAAACGCTCACGTCTCGTCTTGTAGAGCCTGATAACCGGATTAGTCCTTCGAAAACCCTCGTGTCCCTTGTCCAATCATTTTGCCGACGTCCGGTCACGCCGCACACCTGCTTCGAGATGCATTTCACAGGACCGCTCTGTCAGCGCCCGCATACCGAACGACGGTGAGCCCGGCTCTTCACATCGCTTCCTTCCCCCGTGTCCAGTCCAACCCAATAGGCCTGTCTATTGCAGATCCAGGGAATGCAGGATTGGTTCCACGCCACACGTGCCGGCCCAGCAGTAGTAAATTTCTAAGCAAATACCTAAACAAATGGCATCTTGCACGCGCGCTCGTCAACGCTTTATTTTGGTATTACTTCGAATATTTATACGGGAAGCGTGCGCCTGTGGCGCGTGGAACATCCACTGATGCTGAAGCGCAAATGGTCTATTGTCTATTTGCGCTGTCCCTGGACACGGAGACATAATAAGAGCGTTCTCCTCTTTCTCCCTTCTCTCTCGGGAAGTGAGGTGAGTGTAATGAGAGCCGCGTGTCCCCGCATTGATTCCAAGTTACCACCGCAGCAGCTTACAGGAGTGCCCGGGGAGGTGCGAAGGAGCTGGAAGGCACACAGGGAGAGGAGGGGAGGAGGGTACTTTTTCCCTTGCAAACAAAAAACAATTAACACGAGCAAAAAACAAAACAAAAACGAAGGTTGATTGTTAGACACGTCCCTTCATCTCCACTTCTGATAGTTTTTAAAGGCGCGGTTCTACGTATCGGTATTTTTGTTTAGGGACAAAAATGAAGAGTACGCGGAATTTAAAAAAAAAGAAAAAAAATAGATGTGATTCATTTTTGCGCGCGTTTGAGTGCTTGAGTGCTCCTGTGCCCGATCTTGAACGTGTGTGTCTGCGAACGTGCAGGCGAGAGTTTCTGTGTTTATGTCTCATTATTAGCAAGGCCAAGTCAAATTTGGGGGTTTTACGTGCCACACCAACGACGGGCATCTGGCACGCCCCGGCGGAAGACTGAGGATTAATTTGGACCAATTATTAGCAAGGGAAATAATTTGAGGTTATATTCGGTCACGTAGTTTGGTACGTAATTTATGCAGAGGTTATATTGTGTGGCCAAGGGGGGGGGGGGGGTGGAGTTGTGTGGGGCGATTTCTTTACATGCGTCTTTCTGGGTGTGGTAGCCACCACATCCCCCTCCCCCCTCAACCGTTTTAGCTTTGTGCTAAGGTTTGCTCACGAACATAATATGTTGTTAGAGAAAATACAAATTAGGTATTAAAAAACACGATGAAAAGGTTCCCATGCATTTAGAAGTGTAGAATAAGAGTCAACTCGTTATATATAAGCTCTAGGTGGTATTAATATTATATGTCAAATAGGTTTTGCAGATTGTAAGAATAAAAGCGATCAATTTTATTTTGCATTAATCTGATATGTGGCGAATTTGGCTCAAGGATTCCTTGCTCAAGCAATTTTGAACATTGACAAGGGGGATACTGAAATGCATGTTTCAGGAAACTTACTTGAATTGTTCTACGCACTAACGACACCCCTTTGTTAGAAACAAAGTTTTCTGCTTTTGGGTTTATAAAGATCCATTCCCAAGACCCTGACGTTGGATTTAACAGTAGTGCTAAACTAAAAACTATCCCTCTATGGTTTGTTAGGCTTCCCCACTAACCACGTACAAGACACAACGACCGTTTGAGCATAACTTGTTTTTAATACTCATTAATCTTTCTTTTTCTGTGAGATGGTTTGAAATATTGGAATTCCCTGTAAATAGCTTACAAAAATTATGAATGAGTTTCAATTGAGATTCAAATGTACTTAATAAGATTGCATTAGAAACTCAATTGAAACTCAATGATAATTTTTGTACGGGAAATCTTCCACAATATTGTGCGATTGCCATATATTAATGCAAGGCATTAGCGAGAAGCTACAAGTTGAGTAAACAAATCTTATGGTCACATAAATGTTCTTTCCTCCTCAGTGGCATGTGTTCAGGTTTCAACCATGCATTACTTTTTTAAGTTAGACTACGAATATAAATTTAATAAACAAAAAGTGATTTTTGTGGTAGAAGATATTTTTTAACACAAATAAATATCTACACTATTTTTATAAGAAATAAAAATTACACCATTGATTGATCCAGAGAATACAGTATAGTAATCATAAACTATATTTCTGATTCATTTTCATCTCATATTAGGAGATGCAAAAGGCTGTATTGACCTACTCTTTCTTTAATTATAATATTCATGTTGGTAGTGCTAGGATTAACACTCGTCTTTCTTACATGTTAAAGGTCGAGAATTAATACAGTGTTTGAAAGATGGGCACGGTCATTTTTAAGTATGCTGAAGGTGCCCCTGTCTACTTCAAATTATGCATAATTTTAAGTGCTCTCCTGTACTAACTATATTAAAGAATATATTTTATAAAAAGTATCTAGAAACGTTAGCATCTGTTAATTTGCGGATGGCTATTTGCCTGCACAAATGATCAGAAAAATTGGAGAGGAAACATAACCCGGCATTATGTTGAAAATTGAACGTGTAGCACAGAATAAAAACCTCATCTCGGATACCAGAAATGGTTATATAAAATCAGGGCAATATTTATTTGGTGAGATCATAACTACAACATTCGCGCGAAATAGATAAAACTATCCATTAATAACTTAGCCAATTGATCCCATTCTGAGTTAAAGAATGAGTCAATGAAACATTAAATCAATTGAGCTAATGTTTCTGTTCCAGGGACTATCTACGAAAAGCTAAAATCATAACGCAGTTAATCGTCGAATTATCCCGGTTTTCCTCAATTTTCTTATAAATATTAAAAATAATTAACATCCTCCCTTTAATGACAACAAAAATATCTTTGTGATTCAGTAAATCATTCCTGTTGAACAGCTAATCAGAACATCTTTAACGATACAAGTTTGCAGCAATTTCATAAACAAACCCATCATAGCATCATAGAAGCACTCGCGGGAACACGTCTAGCGCAGTCAAGTGGCTCGATCCCAAGTTACAATTGTCTCCTCTGGCATGTGGCTTCCATCCATGGTCACCTTCGCTGAAGTTGAAGCCGAGCGCCGCCTTTCCCAGTAATTTGGAGGTTGCTAAACGGCATGTGCTCGATGTGCGCATCATGTTCAAAATGACGGTGCCGACGACTTGCCCTCGATGTCACCGAGTTGGGCGACACAGACAAAGAAAGAACAAGCCCAGTAGCAAAGCCGCGTGTTGGCGAAGGCTTAGAATTTCACACTAGCCTATTAGAGCTCCGCGAGGCTAGTATAGATTCCTATTGATTCCCTTTTATCTCGTTTGCCTGCTCCATTATCGAGCATTCAAGCGCTCAGTTCTTTGGAGGCCGCAGCGTCACTTTCGAAAGGGAGCTGAATTTATTTCGGAATCCGACCCGTGTGGGTATACATAAGGTCTCGTTGTTTCGAAAATACGCACATCTGGAGCGCGCGTTTTGGGTCTTCTCCTACATTGCATCAATATCCAGCGATGAGCTAGGGGAAGCTCGTACCAAACGGGTTATCTCATCCACGCCTGTAGGAAAGCAGATATCTTCTTAGGCGCAATGAGTTTCAGTAAAGGACATTTTCTTGTTCTGCGTTCAATTCGTCATCACGGGGCTGTAGTTTTGCCTGAATCTATTTTTTTTGTCTGTATAGGTATGTTTAAAGTTGCGTTCTTTGTACGTTCCATATATCGCCTGTAAATTGTGTAACAGCGAGATGGTCATTAGTGACACTAAAAAAAAGGTCCAGAACAAGGTGTTTTTACCTGGTATATGTTTGTGGATCAACGGCGTTACTGGATATATGAGGAATTGTGTATCATGCTGCTTTATAATATGGTAATTACCTGATTCAGCGTAAGTTGACTTTTCAGAGGAAGAAATACGTGCTGCAGACTAAAACTATGCATACAAGTCTACCGCCATCATGCCAGCATGAGCACAAATCGATCACGTAACGCGAAAAAACTAGTTTGAATGGCCGAGACGAAACAGAGTGCACACAAATGATTAAGGCAGTGATCTGAGCGCCTGAAGATTAAAATTTACCACTTTTTTAAGGGGTCTAAGGAGTAGTGAGGTCTAGGCTATCGCTGGGACGGAATAAACTGAAAATCAGGCGTAAGGCTGGTGGCTTGGAAACGCGGATTCCCACCACCTGCGCCTACAGAAAATTTAGTGGATCACCAAGCTTCCCACCTGCGCAGAGTCTTCCTCAGATTTGCTGACTTAGTGTTTTTCAATTAGGTTCATAAAGTTTCGTTTTAGATAATTTGTTTGTTTCTACCAACTGAAACAAAAATTAACAGAATTCGGTCATTTGTTTACTTGTGGTGACGATTAGCCTCCTACATTATGTCCCTCTGGTCGTAAAACCCACCTGCACAAACCTCGCTAATGTTGCTTTCACGGATATTTTAACACAAATATGTAAGGCCTAAATAACACGCTGAATATGCATAAGGTTGACGTCTATTCTAGTTCTACGGTGGTTCGAGTTGGTCACTGCATTTGCCCTATCATTTACGTTATTAGAATGTATACATGATTTATAAATACGGCATAGAATGTGTGTGCGGAGACTGGGAATTCGGCGTCAAGCTTGTGCATCAAGTGCTACGCGGCTAAAAACGCCATGATTGAAAGCGTCAGGTACGCTGGCGAGATATGATTTAATCAGACTTGTGCCCGTAACTCGATGCATGTAATAAATTACAATTACAGCCTACCAAGCCTCAAACGTAAGGGATTACCGTTACAAATTGCTTTCGTTGAAAATTGACGAATTACTTCTCTCCTTACGTTACAAATTGCTTTCACGTCACTTTTCTCGTAACCTTATAAAGAAAACAATAGAAACAATGTTGATGTCATCCAAAAACGTCTGCACTACTATTTTTTTATTTCTGATACTCCCGTATTATGGTAGTTCTTAAGATAAAATATTATATTTAAGAGAAGGGATGTAGGTGCGCATTCGTTTACCTGCAAGCTGACATTGCAGCGAAAGCTGAAACCACACCCGCCATACCTCTAGGTTACAATGACCGGAAATGATCCATGGAATTCTTCAGACAAAGTTAGCGGTGCGCAAGCTCAGTAGCAGCGTCTACCTATGGTAGGAGATTCGGAGGTAAGAAATCGATCTACGAAAACTCCCTTTTGAAACGGGCCTTTCGAGCGTGAGCGCAACGTCTCAAAGACCCGGTCTCGTCCCTGTAGCTTTGTGCAGGCGGCGAGAGACATCGAAAAAGTTGGAAAAGGTAATACGGTGTAGAAGTCAAAAACAAAAAATAAGAAGAGATTTCTCCTGCCCGGGAAAACTAAACACAATTCGAAGGCGATGGAAAGAGGCAGAGCCTACCCGGCGTTGTCGTCTTGATCTTTTCCCCCTGCATATTTGTATACTGTCTTGAACGCTTTTCTAGCGGTTCTAGTGACAGGTCATAAGAAATCGTGTTTTCTTTGTGGTCATTCTCACTCTTCACGACGTTTTCTATTTTGTTGTACTTGCTCAATCTTTGCGCTGCTGAACTGCCTGCTGATATCGCTCCCGTTGTGTGTTATGTTCATATTTTTAAAAAAATAATGAGTAATTAATGTAATTCGTTACCAACGATTTGTAACTAAATTACTTTACAAATTACTGGCGAGAAAAAAGTGACGTGGCAATTACAAAATTACTTGAAAAAGTAACGGATTACTTCTTAAGACTGGATTTAATATACACTTTTTTATATTTTATCAAAAGCTAGGTCTTGAGCAACAATTTAAATATTTCTTTTAGCTCATAAAAGTGGTAGGGCGCGAATATATTGACACGTAACCATTTTGTAAGTATTGTATTAAGTATTTCTAAATATTGTATTAAAAAGGTAAATATTTATTATAGTTTTAATTTACATTATTAGGCTTTGTGGTGCAACAAAAAGTGTATTAATAACCTCAGTTGGGAGACTGGCGACACAAAGCTCAATCCCTCCTCCTCCCCCAAAAATAAGGTTTTCCTGTTTTAATATTGCAGCGTCGGTTGGCTAATATAAGATCAGGTTATACACAGCCATGTGGCCGTGTAATTATTCTTACGTTATGCACGTCGAAAGGTGGAGAGGAGTAGTCGCGCTGCACTCTCCAAATTGACCTTCTACAACGTTAAAATTGTATTGCCGGATCCTTAAAGGTTATCCTAATTAAACCTTAATTTCAGCTTGTGTGATTTTGTCTGCTTCAGTTCTTTTATCGCAGACCGCTCGAATGTTCAAAATACTTACTTTAAACATAATCTCTTTACCTTGTCCCGAATGAGTATTTTCAGAGGAGGGGAGTTTTTATTTTCCTCTCAATATTTTTCCCGCACAGGTTGCCTGGGCGTGACGATCCGGCGGCTGTCCGTCCCGCGCTGGGTGCGCAACGGCACGGACACTCCGGTGGTGCTGGACTGCGAGTACGTGTACAACGAGAATGACCTGAAGCTGGTGGTCAAGTGGTTCTTCAACGACGGTTTGGAGCCCGTGTACCAGTGGATCCCCGAGATGAAGTCGCGGGAGGCTTTCGGCGTGCTCCAGGGTCGCCTCGACCCCTCGTTCTCGGTGAACTCGAGGGACGACTATTCCCAGTACCGCGCTATCCGCATCCTCAGACCCACTAAGGAGCTCAGCGGCAAGTACACCTGCGTCGTTGCCTCGCTCGCGGGACAGGACTCCAGGCACCAGGACATGACCGTCTACGGTGAGTGACGGCGAATACACAAATATAAAAAGTTGTTTGAAAAAAACAAAAACATTGCTGCCGGTATGGTAGGTCGAGAAGAAGGAGGACGTCTCCTATCGTCGTGGGCACTTTGCGCGGCGTCATGCATATGTGGGGAAGTTGCCTTGCTGCATGCCAACCCCAGAGGGACAGCACGTTGACTGGATCTCAAAATTACAGGAGGACACGTACTAAGCTTTGCCTTTCAGAGTGGAACGCGATAGCTAACTAAAAAACTTTCGCTCGTTCCCAAGCAGTGCAAGCGTATCTGCGTGGCCTAGTCGGTAGCGTGTCTGGCACGCAACTACTGAAGTCTTGTGGGTTCGATCCCGCTCCGCACAAAATTCTTCGAATGTTTTCTTTAAGGCAAATAGAATGACTTATGAATAAATGAAAACTTTCCGGTCCCACGGACACCGACACCGACGCCCACGCCGGCTTTTCTGCGACACGAGCTACTTGAAGCTATCGCAATCAGACCGAAAATACACTGAATGTAAGATAGACGGGAAATTGAGTAATTAGAAAGGGGTCGGCGGGTCGTTTTCAAGGGTGGTTCCTCGTACAGAAAAGCATCGGCCGCTTGTCCCGTCATTTTGTAGCGAGGGTCACGTACCCTACTGCTGTGCGAAGTTCGTTCCCGTGCTTCTCACCCTAACGGGCAATTTATGGTGGTTGTGGCGCTTTTGGGGCGCCCACAGATGTGAATATTCTTCTTTACATACTGCCCCAATCAGTTGATTTTAATTGGAGGTGTTGTTGGTCGTTTAGGCGAGACTCATCTAACACTTCACTTTCGTCCTGATACCCTCACAGCGGAGCTTTACGTCAATAATCAGGTACAGCCAGCATGAACTCAATGCTAATCTGACTTCCAGTTGGGTTTCCGAGGTAAAGGGTTATAAATTCTAACCCATGACTTATAACCTTAAAACATATAAAGTATGGAACGCTTTAGAACAATATATTCGACAAAATTGGTGGCAACTTTTTTTCAAAAGGGCTCTTGCAGATTTTATGCATTAGAGGATATTGGAGATACAGGTTGCTTAATAAATTCAACAAAAACCGTTTTAGACTGATGTCATAAGGGTTTACCGAAACCCATAGCATTATGATTTATCTGCGTTTTCTACCACCATGCGCCTCAATCAAGTCTTACTTCTTCACAAACAGCCGAGATGCAGTCACTCTGGGAACTGCATGCGTCTGCAAAAGGGTCCGTTTGACAATCCAATATTAGATATGCGACGCATCTCTGCGGCGGCCACGGCCATTAAGGCTATATTTCTAAGTCCCGAGGTTTGGCGTGAAAAACCCTGAAATGTGTTGATATCGTGCTCATGTTTTTGTCTAGTTTCTCTGATCAGTACGTTATGTACTCTTTGGGTAGCGGTCGCACGTACGCCGTTTGCTAGAAACACGACCAGCTTGCTGATTGAGACCGTCCTCGCATTACCAAAGAGCTCAGCTTTTCCCAATAGCCTGCATAATTTTTGGCAAATGTTGTGTCCCCCTTGACATTTTGGGAGTTTGCGTCCCAGTAACATAAAATTACTTCCTATGAATTTGTAAAACAGTATTCTAATTTACTTGCTTCCAAGTGTCAGCTACATACGTGATGTGAAATCGAATGTTGTATTCTATCCATAAGTCTAATTGAGAGCGGTGTTTGTTTGTTTTCCGTAAAGCGTGGGATGTTTTCATGGAGATATATTTCTTTTTATGGAAAGCTCCATAGCCCTTTAATGCGAGCGATTTAGTTCATAACTCATTTATTTTAACACGCATGTTTATATTGTCTTAATAATGCGCTTTTCTTCTTGCCAGTCTGTCTAAATTCTCAGAGTTAGTGCTCATGGAAATTGCTTGAAATTAGCCTGACTTTTAGCCAGGCCAACAATTTTGAGGCCACAGTTGTAGGAATTCTGCATCTTAAAATCATATGTTCTAGCAAAGGAAATTATAAGCAACCTCCTTATTGACTTACTTCTTTTTTCAATTACGTGATGGGACGTTTTATCACTCTGGCGAAACGACGAATAATCGTAGACACTTTTTAAATATTATACGGTTAATTTTATTAAAGCAAGGGTGAGAATAAGAACATCCATTTTAATTTCGTTGAGTGCTTTGCAGCTTAACATTGTTTGCGCTCTATTTATTCGTATTAGCTTTATTATGCATAAAACAGCCAAGTAAGAGCTACACATTCATGCTAATGCTCTGTTGGTGGACGAAATGCAAACAATGGTACCAACCTGCGGAAGAAGTTTCGTCTTTTAATTGCTATGGTTCAACGATTCGTAGTGGCAATCCGACGTGACTCTGGCCGGGAACGCGCAGCGGCTGTGCGACGGTCGCACGTCACAGCTCTTTCAACCATTCTCTCGAACAATTGCTCGATTTGGCGCCACCACTGAGATTGGTGGGACGTGCAGCACTATGGGGCGATATGTATAGAGTTACGGCCGATGAGATGTCTTGAGTCGCCAGCACATCAACAACTTCAATCTATAGCTGTCTTTAAGCATCAGCAGCAAAATATGACAAATATGTCGGAACATTGAGACGTTTTGTAGTCGGCCCAGTTAACATCGTTACTTAAATTTGAATTCGCTTTTACGGTACCCTCCGGTGTGTCAGTTAGCTGTATGCGAAGTTTAAAGGAAATGTCATAGACGCGCTATGTTTCTTTTTCCTTTTTTTTTTTGTGCGAATATAAATAAAAAAGGATGATGGGTGCCGATATACCCTTGAGCGGAGTAATTTCTACATAAAAATGTACAAACGTGTTCTGATGTATCTGTGTAACACAAAGGTTTATGCGTTTTTTCAGAAAATACTGGAGTGTTCTTAGTCATATTGGTCGCGGCTGTAAAAAACCTACTCTGACGACACCATTTTATTTTTAAGAAGAAGCACAGCCTTGTTTAAATTTAGCAGAATATTGAGTCGCCACTATTAAACGAAAAACAATTGTGATTGAGGCAGGATGCCTAGTCTATTTATTAGCACAGGTTTCGAACATGCTAGGGAGCTATGAAAAAGCACTGCATGTGCTTTAAAAGAAAGAAAAAACTAGAGCGGTTTTGTAATTGAGAAAAACAAAAACACTTAAACCGGTTTTTTTTTTGTCCTCTGGGATTACGAGTAGCAAAATTAGATTTCAGATTGATGCTTGAAGGAGCGACAACAGGGCCTTCAAAATGGCGTTGAAGCCCCGTCCTTCCCACCGCGTTTGGTGGAAGAAGGAAATCATGGCGTACTATACTGTCTCAACATTCCAGCGCCTTCGGCGAGCCTGACCCGATCAGTCAAAAATGCTGCAAGCGGCCCCTCACATGAGCACGCGCAAGGCAGTTAAACCCTTCGAGTATAACGTCACACCCAGTTGCAGGCTTTTCGGTTTTTTCACGTCTATTGATTCATTCCTGACAAATACCTGTGACATTCGAATTTCTTGAACAAAATTACGAAATAGTTTACCTCTACACGCTTTTCATTTTTTTTTCAAAAGCCTCTTCAGTTTTTTTTTCAGTCAGGCAGCAATAAGTTAGAACTCAGTCTAAACTTTTAAGTTTTTAATTTGTATTATATTAGTTTTATTTCGTGCAACATCTTTATAATTATCACCACTCGCAAATGGCGAAGTATATCGCTCTGCAATCACACATCTGTGCCTAAGCCCATGTAGTTTGGGCTTTTTTCTCCCTTTTTTATTATCCCTGTTGGGCTTCTACAACACAATCTCACAATGAAGCCTCCATCCCTCGTTTTTTTACATATACGTATATTTGATTTGCTTTATTTCTATTAATTACCGTTCAGCAAGCGTTATAGGCCGAGCGTGCCTACGTCCTATTTTTGGCTCGCTTGCGACATTCGTTTTTTTCATTATGAAATGGCCTTGTGCACGCGCTAACGTAATGTGTTCCCACGCAGCGACATGTGCACATTCTAGGCACTATGGGCCGTCTCTAGCACAAACCTTTTATGATAGAAGCTGCGCCGTGTTGCGGCAAGTTCGACAACCGCCTCAGAAGCGCAAAAAAATATTCGGCGATGGCCCTAGCTGGCATGCAACGAACAACGGCGTCGCCTCATGCTTTCACGATACTCGTGTCGCTGTGGTGTGGTGGGTTTGTTGCCGAACGCGAAAACATGGCGGGAGTCGGTGCTGTCATGAAAAAGTGGCGGCGCCACCTGGGTGATTATTGAACGCCCACTTAATGTGCGTCTGCGCAAACGCCGCGAGAAGAACGCTTTGCTGAAGTGAGGGAATCCGCGACGGCGTGCTGATGTGAGGCGATGCTTATCATTATTGTTCCGCGTTTTCTCGATATTATCACGAATGGCAATGGATGAGGCGAAGAATGACTGCAGGAAACTAAACATCTAATGGGGCGTACTTATGCCCCAAACACAAAAGAAGAAGGCAAGCGTCGCAAGCGTCGATGGCGGCGTAACAGCAAGATCGAGCGCTGGGTGCAAGACTGCCCAGTACGGCGCGCCGCAGCTTCTTTTAGGCATTCCTAAGAGCGTGGAATATTTTGCCTCGATCGTTCTCGAACTATTCATTCTTAACGTTAACAAGCTAGACGATTCTCTAATTTTCTGGAATCTTCTACTTACATAGAGAAAGCTAAAAAAACATTCAAAGCCAGGAACCGAATCAAGCCCCTGTGTCTGAGCCCAGCGTGCTGCAAGCTACGCTGCGTAAGCTTCTTTTTTTTATTGTCAGTTACGTAAGTGCGCGGCATTACCCCCCTTCCCCCTCCCCTCCCCCCCCGCGCCCAGAGAATACGCCCCGATTCAACAAAAAACAAAGCAAGACAAATTTAAAGAACGGTAAACTAAACAGTCATCTTGAGCACATAATGTTCACAATACTATTGAGTGTACAATGGCTTGAGCCGAACGACGTGAACAACCTCGGGTCGTTGTCGGCAGTCGTGATGATGCTTGCATTCCGTCGAGTACCACTTCGTAGTTGAGCTCCCCGAGGCGACGAAGTATCTTGTACGGTCTGAAGTAGCGTTTCAACAGTTTCTCGCTGACACCGCGGCGACGAATGGGTGTCCACACCCACACCCTGTCTCGGGGCAGGAAGTGAACGTCCCGACGACGAAGGTTGCAGCGGCCAGCGTCGACAGGCTGCTGGTCTTGAATAACCTTTCGCAAAGCGCAGTTGGTTGTGATATCGTTAATGGTTTTATGAATAATTTGCTCAACCTGTCAACGGGGTCTTAATATTTTTCTATGTCGAACTGTTATTTCGATCATAGCATTGAGTTGGTAATGATGCTTTCTTTGTTAGATTGTTAGAAATTCAAGTATGATTTGATGCATCGCTATTGTGGCCACTATAAAAATTTTGGTTTATTGTAATTAGGCTCTACGTTAACGTTTTCCAAGGCAGTCTGCATATTGATGTTTTTACCTTTTGTTGTTATTGCTGCACTCTAAGTGTTATTTATTTTTGTGTTTGATTGAAAAGTGTGTATTTCGTCATATGATGGTATTTTGTATGGTTTTGTTACCATCACTCATGTAACAAAACAAAAATCCGAATAAACAAGGTTCCTAAATTTAAAAAAAGAAAGCTATATTTCTCTGCGTTCTGGTACGCCAAATGTTCCCCGTCATGTGCGCTTTCGGAGATACGTTAAGGGCCATACAGCCACGACTTCATCAACAACATATATCGCTCACTCGTCTGAAATTCTGATTAGCGAAGTGTTAAATGTATTGAACACATTGGCGAGGTTTTTTTTGTTTTTATGTATTCTTGCAGCCCGGAATGGTTTATGTGTGCCCGAGATTTTTGGCAGTCATGTCATTGCCTCTCAATTTCAATCTTTGAAAACGCCGACACTGAATTTGCCATCAGATGTCCCGAACCTAAATAATCAGTCACATTTGACGGTATCCCGAGTTTGAGTGGTGAAATATGCTCTTTTATTTTCACACTAATTTTAACGCATATTCTTAACCTGCCCTTATCAACCTGCACTTTTGCTTCAATTTGGAAAACCTCTATAATTGTGCCGATACATCAGAAAGAAGGAACAGATGCTTCAAAAAATTATAGACCCATATTGCTCTTATGTCTGTTTGCAAAAGTCTACCGAATAGTTGTGCTAAAATATATTTCAAGTTTTTTTCTTTTTTTTAAATAGTATCTTTCTTTAGACACAACTTTGTACGACACAACTTTGTACGTGTCCTTGGATATCTCTTTTGGCCTTTTGTCACTCTTGTTTACCCATCTCCCGATGTAGCATTTTCTCAGATCTTATCTGTGGAAGACTTTGTGAAACTTATGGGTGATATCAGATCAGTACGTGATTAATGTAGTCTGAACAATTTGGCGCATAATCGTACTTATACTGTGGTTCTATATTTCTCTAAGGAGCTAAGGCCTATTATTTCTATTGTCAACTTGGCAATGCACCTTTGCGAATAGTTGAGTGCACCCGTGATCTGGAGTTTTTATAGACTCTTCTCTGTCATTCATTACACATGTTAATGCTATAACCAATGCTTCCTTCCGCTCGTTGGGTATGATATACAGAATTACACGTGAGTTTCTCTATATCAGCCAGCATAATGCGGTTATTTTTTCATTGATTACGTCGACGCTGGAGTTTTCCTTTATCATAGTGAATTATATTGGGTGCACGGACCAAGGGATGATGGAAAATTTTAACATAAGTTTGTCTACTTTTTTTTATCTGTATGTCGGTCGCACAGTATACTTTAATATAGAATACACTTAGAAGTATTTAGCTCTTCTACCTTGAAAGCTAGACGACGCCACAGAAATATATTATAGTTTATGCTTAAAGGCTTTCACGGAGTAATTGATTGTCTTGTTCGAACTTCAGCGATTAATATTCATATTCCGTTACGATTTTTCAGAATTTTTCTTACATTTTACGTCAATCAAATATTCCAAACTTGCGCCATGACAAGCATTCAGAACTTGTATAATACCGTCGACGCTCCAAGTATTGCGGTTTTTAACCCATTCTTTATCGCGTTCAAGTTATTTCTTAATAGTATTTATAATTATTGTTCTTTTTTGCTATATGTGTATCATGCATTATTACAAAGCGAAAGCTCTTGATGAGCACAAAAATTAACAAATGAATTAATTCCAAAAATTAATGTATATATCAGGGGTGGCCAAGCTGCGTCTCGCGAGCCGCATGCGGCTCTTCGCGTGTTAAAGTGCGGCTCACGACTACCTCCCCTACTCCCGCCCCCCCCCACTCCCTCGCCTTCCTCCTAATCACACGAGCACGTCCCCAAAAGAGAAATGGTACAAGTTTTAAATCGCAAGACAGGTTGCGGTTTGGTAGTCGTGTGCTACTGCTACCTTACATATGGTTGGACTGCTTTTGAGTCGGATAGATTGAAAGTAGTTGAGGTTTCGTTTATTGCTTTGAACCAGAAGTTTGTCCCCCCCCCCCCCCCCCCCCCCCTTCGCGGCTCTTGGAAATTTCGTGGTTTTGTTTGCGGCTCTTAGGCCGGGTCACCCTGGCCACCCCTGGTATATACGAATACTTATAGTTCCTACCTCAGATGGGGTAACTTTAAACGAAGAAGAAAACACAATTTAATCTGTGTTTTTTTTACATTTATCGTTAGTTTGTTTTCGAAAAGCATATAAAAATCTCCTTCCGTCACAGGTTTATTTTTATTACTTCGAAGGAATATTCAGCTGCAAATAGCGCTGCATCATCCGCGTTTATTGATTTTTTGTTTGTTTCAAGAGACATGTTGAAAACATTAATATTGTCCTTGATTATGTTAGCTGAAATGTCGTCATACCAAGGAGACTTACCTCATGTCTTGTTTGGTTAATGGGCATTATATTTTCACTTGTAATTTTTATGTAAATAAATGCTATAGACACTCTGAATGTTGTTTTTGAATGGCGCTTTAAAGGGTCAGCAAGTTTCAGTCAGCTCTTGTCCAAACTGCTACAGTACTAAACCTACAGCACCGCAAGGTCTCTATAATTATAACAATCGTTTGCTGCTGGGTCGGACAGCACTGGGCTCTGCGTTGCAGGCTAAATTATGAAATATATTTTTGACCATAACTTCTTAGCATATTTTTCACATTTTGAGATCGTACACGGGTACACCTTTTTTTTCGTCGTAGCACATGAACCGTTACCTTCTTAAAATAATTTTAGATTGTTTGTGTTTCATTATTTCATATAAAAATTCTTTAGATTTCATCACTTTTAATATTTCACTTGTCATTCATGGGTAGATAGGTTTTTCGTTGTAACTCCGCTGTTCGTTACACGATGATTAAATCACACATTCATTGAGTCCATGGTGTACTTATGATTTTTGTTCACACATTCTGCATGAATTGTGCTAAAGTTTGAGGAGACTGAGAGCCTCCTGAGCTCGTTGTATGTTATCTTCTCTTTGCTGGGAATTTTTTAGTGGATACTACATTCCTTTTAATGTACAAGTATCAAAAGGGAATAAGCAATAACAAAGAATAGTATATTTGTTTCTCGTTTTATGATCTTGCTTTTTGGCATACGGGTTTGGGCACCAAAAATGTAACAGATAAGTGATAGCCATACAAGCGTCCGAACACCAAACAGACATTTTTTACGTTTAAGTTGTCTTGTACAAATGAAGCGAAACCAACAAAACAGGACAAGCAGCTAAATGCAAAGTGTAACTTCAATCTGGATGGTCAACCCCTCACTCACTCCAAGATAAGTTAAAACAAATTTATGCAGATAAATATGATAAAACATAAATCAACTCGCGGCCTCGAAGATAACAGAATCCCCGCTGCGGTGGCGCTGTGGTCGGCGTGCCGCTTGGGCTCGCGATTGACCTCACAGAATCTGGTTTATTCGCAAGCGCAGTGCCGACATCTGGTGGGCATTGCGCGTACGCAATGCCCACCAGATGCGTGTCGGTCGGTGGGCGAGGTTGCACAAACAGCAGGCAGATTCAGAGTGTAGAATCAAATTCACCCACTCGTACTGCGGCATGCATTTCCGAATCGGCATACGCAAGGCTGCCACTTTGAAGAACGGGGTTCAAACCCCTCCGGTGTAGATGTCACGTTTGCATTTTTTTCTACTCTTCCGGAACGTTTGAGTATAATCCTTAGATATTATTTCGTATTTTTGCCCAGACTGTTCGCGACAACGCAACATTTATATAAAAAAGCCACGTCTGAAGACATTCAATTGTTCACGCTTTGCTCGTCATTACAGTATGCACAGATCGACACTTAAGCCTGGTTCAGACAGTTGCGTTTGACTGCGTTTGACTGCGTTTGACTGCGTTGCGGCAGCGGGAAACCAAAACATTCCTGCTGCTTATATCGCGTGCCAAGATGAGTCCTTTAATTGGATTCCACGCTTGATACGAGGCACAGATGTGCCGGTGAATCGCTTTCGGTTCTCGACGCAACGCAGTCAAACGCACTCAAACGCAAGTGTCTGAACCGGCCTTTATTCCATTTGCAGGCACAAGATAACCGCGTAAAGCGTTGTTTTACATATGAACTTTCTTCTAGCCACTTTTTTGTGAAAATATTTACAAATTGTATAGGAAGTATTTAATGGCGACCATAGCCGTGTGCCTTGTTGTTAAGTATGTGCTGATAGCGAGCGCTCGCCCGATTCATTTCACGCCGTCAAAACCACTGTTCGTGGCAGATGACAAGTATGTGACACTGAAGAAGTTGGTCAACGTCCACCGAAGGGGGCACGAGCGACCGGCGAACCCCAGCATTAAATCTATATTATTTCACTTGAACCCGGCACCTGTCTAGCACAAATTCCACTTTTTCCTAAACTTTTCTTTACCCCTGTTTTCCTTCATACACGCACGTTTCTTATTTGTTTGTTTCCATGCTTTTTTCAGTGCCGGCCGAGTCATTCGCCTTCAACTACAGCTTCCCCCAAGAAGGCAGCCGCGCTGTCAGCGTTATGTGCACGGGCCGAGGGCTGTTTCCACGGCCTGAACTCAAGTTGTACTTGATACGGTCGGGCCAACGAAAGCCCGTGGTTGTGCGGACGTTTGCCTCCATGTCCTCCCAGAGCCTTTTCGACGTTGTGCTTCACGCCGAGATGGCCGAGAACAGGTCGCCGTCCGTGGCGGACATCTTGGAGTGCGTGCTCGAAATCCCGTCCAGCAGTTACGTGATCACGAGGCGGTTGAGTCTGTCTCCCCGTAAGTAGACACACGCCACCAGAATCCGTCTCTTCCTTTGATTTTTACTTCGTTTACTATTAGTTATGCTCATTCCATTTTATTTTATTTTAAGTCTTAAGCTCGTGTTGTTTACCTTATTTTATATTTCGAGTCAAAACATTCTGGTAACATGGAAGATTGATCTCGATTAGTTTGATCGATGACTTATTGAGCACGAAAGCGTAAATCAATGAAAGTAGTAAGAAAATTAGTCCCTTGCGGCTGCTCCTAGGGTTACGAGCGTCCACCGGAATAATGTCAAAGGGGCTAACTTTTTTTGTACCAAGAAAGCCTGCTTCTTGTCAAATAAACTGCTCAAGCCGACCGGAAAAGTTTTTGAGAAACCGTTTCCAAGTGAAAGTAGATCAAGCTTCTAGTTCATCAAGTTTACATGTCTCACGTTCATATGCCCTATTATCTGAGCGAATGCAGTATATTCTCACAAGAGCGTATAGGAAGATTAAACAGATACATAGACTGCACTCGCTGAGGTGCGTAGCAAACGCGATATTTTGTTATTTTAAATCGTACAAAATAAATCAAAAACGAGTGGCGCACATGTTTTCTGCAATGCGCTCAAGCCGTCTAAAAACTTTAATGAAATCCAGTTAAAATAAACAAAATTCTTTAAAGCGTGTAAATATAAATTCCACTCTGTATGCGATTTGCCTTTATTTAAAGAAAATATTCTTATTTTAAGCTAAACAACTTGGAACTGATCATACTTTTTATGCGTTTGTTCAAAAATCACCTCTTTGTGAATATAAACTTCCAACTCGACACTCGTAATTTTTGGTTAATGCAGCACCAAGCAACAAGTGACTTTATGTGTGCTTGTCAGGAACAATTTTTAGAGTTCTGTTATAGTTGAATGTGATAAATCTCACGAGATTTTTATGCAGACATGTAGCACATATTTGCCACCTCTGATCGACTTCTAAGATCAATATCTATTCCTTAAGGATTGTATTTTAAACAATTAAAGGAGATTGTATTAATGTGGTTCAGAACTAACCGCATCGAAATGTCTCATATATTTCGTTTTGCAACACTGCGTGTCATAGTGAGGTAGAAAACTGAGCGAAAGTTTTAAACTAATACTTGGGCTAGTCAGAAAGGAAGGGAAGTGTTAAATACGTCAGTTGAATACAGTCTTTTGATTGCCCTCAATTGTTTTGAATTGGCTTTTATTCAACTCGCATTGGTCCCAGTTCGATACCGTTGTTTCAGTAAACTTGCGTAGTCGTGTTTTGGTACCTAAAATAAAATAAGAAAAACTAGTTTTTTACTTCGCTAGTCATCTAATGGACGTATCGGAGAATGCTTTTCGGGGCCAAGTGCAGCTGCGTTTTTTTGGGTGGATAATTAACGCGTGATAAACGTGTTTAGAACAACGACAGATATGATCGTTTTATATAAAAAATCTATCAATCAAAATACCTCCTTTTTTATACAACATACGGAAACAACCCCGAGAATGAAACGGTATACTTCGTTTCACCTTCCGTCCAGACGCAGCCGATGCTACGAGATTATATGACGAATCAGACAGCGTCAAAAGGGCACCATCATGGTGTTCGTAATGTCTCTGTCTGTGTTTTTCATCGCTGAACCAATCATAAACAGAACAAGCCTAGTGATTTGCACTTTTGACGCTGCTTGATTGGTCCCGTTCCCTCGTAGCATCCGCTGCGTCTGGACGGAAGGTGAAACGAAGTATAGCAACAGACGTGTGCTTAAATCATACAAAACAAACGCTGGCAGAGGTAGGTGTAAAATAATCTGAAACATACATAAATTAATACTAATAAAAACAATACCTTAATGAAAAACTTGCGATGACTACAAAGTTCACGCCCTTTCTTTCAATCAGCAAGGTCTGTTTTGTTGCCCTTTTCCAGCTTTTTATTTTGCGTTTTTCTTTACTGTATGTAATGTGTTGATTTCTCTTAAACCCAAGCGGGAATGCTATACTACAGAAATGAAAACGGATGTGAATATTTAGTTTCGTGCTTCCGGCTATCCTGAAGAATATCCACACAATGAATCCTGTTGAATCGCCTGTACGAAATTCACCGAATTTCCCTCGTTTCATGCACACTCCGGGCCCTAACCTTGTCTTTAGGCAGCATTCAGCCAGGCTTTCTCTTGTTAGGCGTTCTTTGATGAAGATATGCCCCTCGAATCCGGAGAATAGAAAATACTGTCTGAGAGGAGCCGTAATTTTTTTTTTTTAGCTTTTATTTATACAATTGCAAAAAGAATGGCCGATCTCGTGGGATTCATGACTACCTGAGCGAGGTGGTCCAAGCGACGCAGTATTTGCGTCCACGTTTTTTAGAGCGTAGCTCTTAGGCGCCCGTTTCAGGCTTGAGCTGCGTCGCCGTCGCCGTCGTCGGCATCGGCGCAACCGCGCGTTGCATTATAGGTAAATTTCCCCGCTAAATTTAGCAGAAAATTTTCCCCGCTAAATTTAGCGCAAACATTTTCCCGCTAAGTTTAGCGGAAAAACTCTCCCGCTAAATTTAAGAGACAAATTTTCCCGCTAAATTTAGCGGAACATATTCCCCACTAAATTTAGCAAAAAAACTTTCCCCGCCAAATTTAGCGGGGAACTAGTTTCCGCTAAATTTAGTAAAAATTTACCGCTAAATGGGTTGGGAGGAGAGGAGGAGCCTTGTCAGTTGCGGTGAGCCTCGATGTGGGACTTGTTGTTCTTGTCGCCATTTGAAGAGTGTTAAAAGGGACCTTGGGGAGTCGAATTCGCGGTTAAAAGTACTTTATTAGAAAGAAAGAAATGCGTCAGGTTGGGACAAGCACAAGGAATGTGCTGCCGTTGCCGGCTGTTTACGGATCTTTATAAACGGATGTTAATAAGAGAGGAGGTCAAAATACTAGCCAGGACCCGCTCACAGAAGCGGAATATTGGGTGACACTCCAACTGTTGGTGTACATGTTCTGTGCGCAGCATTAGGGTAACATATTTTCCAGCAAGCAGAGGCAGGGATTATTCCGGACAATTGACACTTGGCCAGGTTGTAATCTTCTTTGAGAATTGAAAGCTGCAATGTGTGCAACAATGGTAATATAGGTTTTACCCCATAATCACTCGAAGTCCAGAATTGAACTTAAAATTCTGGCATAACATCTTGCGTGCTTTTTAGCTTTTTTGTCGTTTCTTTGTTTGCTTTTGTTGCCAGTATGGCAACTTCAAGCTTGGAAGAATATTACATATCATCGAAAGCATCGAAAGTGTTTGGTTCTCGTCAATAATTCCACTGGTAGTTTTAGATCGATATCCTCAATTCGTGATGAAGCACGAAATTTGTGCGGAGTCGATGTACCTTCGACTCCACCAATGGAAGACGTCTCCTAGAGAGCGACCTGCAGAACAGTCCCCGTGTGGGATGTCAAACATGACGGCCTATATTACGGACAACTTTTGCTTCACCGTCAGCTCTTTCATTCCATCTCTTTAATATCACGGAACACGTTGCCTTTCTTTGACATAGCGGAAAACCAAGAGACAGAAGCTTTTTGGTGTATAGGCCCAAGCTTTATTTTACGTCTGCAAAATGAGACTCGGAGGATGAAGTAACTGCTACGCTGTACAAAGACGACGTCGCTTGAATACTGCGCAATCTCACTGAGACTAGATATGTCCTCACCTTCGTTTGCCGTGAGAGGCATTTTAGTCGTGACAGAGCAAATCAGGAACAAGATGCGAATTCCAGATTCTACAGACAAAGTAAGTGTTGACAAACTAAGTCTCTTGCTATAGACGGCTGGACTCTGTGTCACCTCTTTATAAAAGGGCAAATCTACCACTCCTTCTAGTGCGGAGGAAGCAGAAGCGGCTTGACCTTGTTTTATAATATAATGAATAATCTGGTTCTTGTAAATAGGCAACAGTATATTAATGAGAGCATGTCGCGTATAACCCGCAACAAGCATGCTCGGCATCTGGAAGAGCGGAAGGTTTTCAAGGGCTGTTTTAGGTATTCGTTCTTTTTGCAAAAACAGCGCGAGAATGGAACAAGCTACCGGCACATGTCGTGACCGCTGAAACTCGAGAAGAGCTTAGTTTCCTTGTTTTAGAGATTTCTGACAGCAGTACCTTGAGTTGTCATTTCATCGTTGTGTTGAATACGTGTTATTAATCTGTGCATTTTGAGCGCGTGAATTTTTTGTGTTTTTGTGTTGTGCAAATCCACTCCTATCTTGGTCCCATGTTGGACCGATAGTATTTCAAATAAACAAAATAAATAAAGTTAACACTAACCAATTCACTTCACCCCGGTAGAGGAAACAGAAAAATTGGTATTCTTCGGACACCGCTATAAAAACAACAGACTTGTTCATTGCTTGAGGTTCAACATAGACAAGAATCAAGCAACATTACAAGATCCGTCTTTGCTCTTTCTAAGTCGAGGCTGCGAAATCTCTGCGTGTATGCATACGTTTGCTTTTCTAGATCGATCATTTTTATTAAAGCGATATGTTAGTATAGGGCTCCATGACAACGCATTACACTGCACATGCTTAAGGATCGTTCACAGACAGTGCCGATGTCACTAAACAGCACCATGTTTGCCAGAAGGACGCAGAATAGCAACCTGTATTCGATGTCTGCCTGGAAGTCACGTGCCCCCAGATACCGGCTTTCGGCCGAATCCACGGATTTCGGCGAAGCGAGATTCGAGGCAATCCGGATGAAGATCTGGAGTAGGTGGTATTACAAAACGACAAGTGAAGGACATCGGTGCCAATCCCAATCGCAAAATGACAGACACATGCTCAATAAAAAGATATTACCGCACGCACCGCAACCAGCAGTGAAATTTGCCTTTAGAGAACGCTCAAATATAACTATTTCGTAGAAGATTTGTAAGAAAAAAACTTCGTTTGTTCTTCAGTCTTTCTTCTTTCCTTCAACAATTTCAAAATCACGATGACTTGCAGAAATTTTTTTGTAATTTAAAATGTATTGCTGTTTTATTCTAATTTACATACAAATATATAGATAATGCAGGCTTCCGTAAGGGTGACAGATCGTACAAGCATACTTGATACAACCCCGAAAAAGCAATTACTTAACTACAACACCGAAATGGCGAAGTAGTCATCAGGGATCATACTTTGAGTGCTACCCCATCCATGCTCTAATTACTGAGAACTTTGTCGCCTAATGCGTATCAAATTGACAAAAGACAGCTTAATTCACCCCCCCTTTCCTAAATGAGAGTTTCGACTTATTTTTTCATAGGCTATGCATCCAGCTTGAATGCCAATCGGCCAATTTGATCAATATTGGTGGTCTCGTTCAGCTGGATTCAAAGCTCGCTAGTTTTCCCCGAAAAAAATATGGAATCAAGCTTGGAGCACGGAAGTGGCATCTTGTCTCGACAATACGCCGCTGTTCGAAATTTTGGCTGCGCGGAGAGAAACAGCAGTTTTCGAGTGTTACCGAGATCGCCTTTTCACTCTCGCCTTTTTGATCGCGCTAGATGGACCTTTTCCTTGTTGTGTGCTTCCTGTTGTTTTGCTTTCTCTTTTCTAGTAAACAATTTATGTGCGTAGGTGTCAGTAATTCTTGATTTGTTTCGTGTTGACCATACTCTATCGCCGCGGCGCTAAAATATGGGCCAAAACATTTTGCGTAGTACTACTTTTATTGTTTACGCCAAAACCAGGGCCGTTCCGAAAGTAATAACTACCATTTATTCCTTCGCGAATTGCAGCGGATACAAAGAGCTCACACTTGTTTATCTTGAACATTCCCTGCTCCAACACTCTATTTTAAAGCGAGAGCTGTTAGTGGGAACGTGGTCCGCGACAAATTGCAAGAGTGTCTGCCAAGGAAACTTCGAGTGAAGTCATCGATCATATAATCGCTACTAGCCACCGCGCCTCAGTCTTCATGGTCGCGCACATCACCGCTGCGAAAACAAACATTATCTTTGTCTAGACGGATTTGAAACCGCGATCTATATATTATAGCAATTGTTTCCATTACCGTCAACCGCTTCATCAGTTGAGCCGTTAAAAGAACTAGTTTTAGACAATTAAATGTGGTAAAGCCGCTTTGCAGCAGCTGTTCACGGGCGTCGCCATAACCGACTTTCAGTTTGTTTCCTCTTACTTTGATCACTTCGCTCCGTCATTACAGCAGCAGGACAGGTTATTGCCATTTCAAGTTCGACTGTGTCTTTCTCCCCAGCATTGGCCTCTGTGCAGGATCGTCAACACCCGATACTACATTGTCTTGGTGTCTCAATAAGACAAGATGAGGTCAGCAATGGTGGCTGTAAACTCGTGCATGTGCCAAGCGTCTAAACATTCCATTTATGTCTTGCACTGATAACGCTTCGCTGTCTCGTGAGTCTCGAGCATGCACCAGCAGGCCAAGCACAGCGAAAGCCAGTTAGCATGTGCTGGATACCACGCTTTGGAATTGGCCCGCCGATCTCGCCTTGTATAGATGTAGCAGTACCACCTGCAGGACAAGATTTAAGATGAGCATGGGTAGTTAACATTTAAGATGAAAATGTAAGAAAATTCATGAAGTTGCCCATACGGACATGGGTAGTTAAGATGTCGAATATTGTAAACAGACCCTCAAAAGATTTCAAAGCCCGAGCAACTACCAACGCTGAAGATTGTCTTGCATAATGCGCAAACCACAAATCCGTCTGATGACTTGTCGTAAAACCCCACAGAAAGGAGTACCACGAAGCGGTACCGCTGTCAGCGGCGTTTATCGACAGAATTTAAAACAGCGCAAAGTTATACATGATGATGTTCATTAAGCGGAAGTCTCGGAGTGGCTGAATAGCCCATTAAATCGACCCGTAATAACCTTGAGAAAACCGCAACGGCAAACAGGATCGATTTCCGCTTACGAGCAGCTGCCACAGTCGTAAAGACTAACACACGTTTCTGGAAAAAAATGTTCCGTTTTCCGCTCTGTTGGAAACGAAATGACGAGGGTGAAAACAAAAATGAATAAGCCAAAATAAATAAACAATCTTGGTAAAGACAAGCCCGTTAGACAAACGCGGAACCGAAAGACGGAGTAAGTAAAAACTGCAGGCTAGGGTCCCGTATAACACCAATATATTCCTTGTACGTGTGACTCTTCCAGCAATAGATTGACACCTCAAATTAAATAATATGGCACCGTAGAGTGTTCTTTAAGGAAATAGCTCGGGTATATTTTAGTGCAGTGTGAGTTCGCTTCATCATAAAGTAATCGAAGATTATCCAGTTTACTTGCGATGTCGTACCGAAATTACATTTTTGCCGCCGTGGGAAAATTTAAACTGCATACAAAAGTGTGAGGGATGTGGAGACACAATATTCAAATATTTTTGATGTTTTCAAACAATTGAATGTGCTTTGTTATTGCAGTCTTCAGTTTATTATTCTCGCATTAAATAATTCCTTAAAAATGCATTAAACCACCTCCCCTCTCGTCTCCTTGGGCAGCCAGTTGCTCTGCAGTCATCGCATTGTCTCTCATCAAATTATGCATAATTTTATACAAAATAATGCCTTTAACCTCCCCTGCTGCAGAGACATCCAGCAACCAATTTGGCTTTTGTTTAATTCATGTCCTTAACAAAGTATGCTTTTTCACGCGTACTTCCGTGCACGATAATATTAAATGTTTTGCAACCTTTACTATTATCAAAGACACAGACGAGCTGGCGAACATCTAACATTAAAAGCGTTATGTTCATACAACCGAACAATATAACAAAATGCCAGCTTCTTTTAAGGTTCCTGGTAGTACACAAAGTAAAGGTAAATCCCTAGCTACCGTAGGTTTGAGGGATAGGGATGAGTATACCGCTACATCAAGCGAAGGGACGTTAAACATTATGCGGTGGCTGCTTTTAAGATATAAGCGTAGGTTGTCATAAACAACGAATGGTTCCGTGTTGCCTTCGTCATAAAGATGATTATGCTGCATGCTGCTCTGCAGAAGCGGCTCCCAAGCGCAGTCGATCATGCTCACGTTAGGGCTAACAGAGGCCCCCCGACGTCGTCAACACCACGGGTAGTCGTCGAGAGCTACTACAGTTTTTGAAGTCTGTGGTGGAAAGCCGAGAGCGTGTCCTGGAAATTAAACTCAGCTAAGATATTGATGCAAACGTCCGTCAACCCCGTCACGCAAACCTTACGCCACTCCACCGCCAGCAGCTATGGCCACCAGAATGACCTGTCAAGCTGAGGAATTATTTTTCTTTTTCTGTAACACACATGAGCACCCGTTCGAACAATGTAAAATGCGTTCCATCAGCAAAAAAAAAAAACAACGAAAAAACGGCCGCTATTTTGATTCGGCAAACAATACCACCAGGCAAGGAATTGTCGCAACCCAAGATTCCTTCGCTGTTCTAATTGCCAAGGAAAACATCTGACTTGCTTATGTGACCCTGCTCGCTTATCCGCAAGTCACAGTTTCCGTCCATTTTGCTGTGTTCCCTGCAGTCTTTGCAAAACCGCGGACACTTGCGTGTCGCAGCTCGCATATTTTTTATGTTCGGGGTTCGAAACAGACGTCAACATCAGCATTTTGATTGGAACCAAGCACTTCGAACGTTTCACTGACAAGTGCATTTTCCAACGACATCGAGGTTCTTCTGCAAAACCACCACAGTCTGGGCAGAATACGAGGAGAAGAGACGCTTATTCCTGTTGTTGTCAACGAGCGGTCGTGCAAACTTGTTGGAGAAGAGATATTGAACATCACAGTCTTCGGTGATACGAAAATCGAGAAAGCAATGGTCATTTTGAAGAGTAGAGCTGTGGCTCAAAAGCAAACACGATCGAAAAGGGGTACGAATTGAAGCTGTAGAAGTTCCCATCGTTTGCAAATTTGGCTGTGTTCTCTGCAGTTTTTGCAAAACAATGTAGCACTTGCGCGTCGCAGCTCGCAGATTTTCTATGCTCGTGGTTCGAAACCCACATCAACATCAGCATTTTGAATGGAGCGGATAACTACTGGAAGGCAGTGACTGGGCTCATCAAACGAATCGATGAGGATGTGACGGCAGTAGACAGCATATTCGGCTGAACGCTGCAAGGTCCGGCGCGACATTTATCTGAGGGGATCTGGAACCAAGCAGCAGTCATGAAAGTAATGACTCAACAGCAAAGCGACGTGCGTTCTCAGGAGCTACGGTCTTTTTCTGAAATTGGAAGTCTTGGCATGTGGAAATCGTGCGACATGACGTAAGCACAGACGAAGTACGAGTTCAAAAATTTTTCTTCAGCAACTAAGAAGCTTGACGACCAGTATAAGGTGTGGCTTCCATGGAGACACAACGTTAGCAAGTTTAGCGTTAATGACGAGGCAGCCCGCAGCCGGCTGGAAGCACTCACCGGGCGTCTTCTGAAGAATGAGACACAGTCGAGGCAATATGACGATCTGATACGGTAGTACCCCAAAGAAACGTTGCAGAGAAGGCCGAGGAAAATCACGTGCACGGCCGGTTATACGATATTCACACAAGGCGATCATCAAAGAAGAAAAAGAAGCTACGAAAGTGCGAATTGTCACGATGCTTCCTTGAGTTATCCCGACAACTATGACTGAACAACACCCTTTACAATTGCCCAGATATGAAGCCAGGCATTCTCAACCTTCTGCTGAAATCCCGTACATACCAAATTGCCATCACGGCGGATGTTGAAAGGGCGTTCCTCCAAATTAATCTGGCTCAGAAAGTTAAATATGCGCTGAGATTCCTGTGGTACAAGACCCGGCCGGCTGTTGGAGATGACCTGTCATAAATCGAGGTCTTGCGAATGAACCGAGTGGCTTTTAAACCAGCCTCCTGTCCGTTATTTTTGGCAGTTACTTTGCGACATCCTTTTGAAAGTGTGAAGGACCTATTTCCAGAGATGGCAGGCGAGATGGAAAACCAATTATATGTAAATGACTACACAGAGGAGGCGCAGACTGTCGAAGAGGCTCACGTCATATGTAACTCAGTGGCTAAAATTTTGAGTGAAGCAGGAATGCATCTTCAAAAATGTACAACCAACAGCTGCGAGTTACGCCGCGTTGTTGAGGGAGGAACATCAACGCACCCCGATGTCCAGTTCAAAGCGACGAGGACGAGGAAGGTGTTAAGTATGCTCTGGGATTCCGAAACGGATGCTTTAGACTTTGAAATGGCTGTGTTGACCCTGCTCATCATATCAGCAAGATGGAGGAATCGATTCGTGCTTCAAGCTGCATCACGCATTTATGGCACGTTTGAATTTATTTCGCCATGTGTATTCAAAGCCAAAATACTGTTCCATCAGATTTGGCAACGTGGTCTGCGGTTGGATGATCCTCTACCGAAAGGCGTCAGAGAGGAATGGCAAATTTGGTGCGAAAACCTGCCATTTCTAAGGCAAATTAGCAGTGAGCTGGACATTGCCCCTTTATGGCAACAAAACGTTCTACGTATTTGCGGACGCTAGAAAAGCGGCGTACAGAGCTCCTGTTTACGTTAGAAGCCACAACAGTGAAGGAAAGGTGGAGGTCGAACTCGTCCTTTTCAAATCAAGGGTAGCCCCGATCAAAGAGCTGTCGTTACCTAAGCTGGAACTGCTGGAAGCTCTTACGGCAGATCGCCTTATGAATAAAGCAAGAAAACAACTACCTTTATGCGAGAACGTATGGCTTTGGCCTGATTCAACTGTTACTCTTCACTGAATCAAATCTGGAGCAAGTAGGTGGAAGCATTTTGTTTCAAACAGGGTCAAAAATGTTCAGTCTTTATTTTCACCTTGTCACTGGCATCACTGACCAGGGGAGTCAAACCCAGATGATCTCTTGACTTGGGGTGTATCGGCTCATCAACTAGCCCCAAATTCGCCCTGGTGCCATGGACTGGCATGGCTGAGCTAAGCAAAATCGTCTAGGCCTCAAGAAGTGATGGAACAAAGGAGAGAACATCACGTAGAAGAGAGAAATATACAAGTCCCGAGCACCGCTGAAAGCATGAATTCTGATGTATTTGGCCAAAATAAGTTCAGCGGTCTTTAGAGGGTCATTGGGATAACAGCATGAATACTCAGACTCTGCTTCAACTTAAAGAATGCGTGCAAACGTGCAGGAACGTTGTCAACCCACTAGATAGAAGCTGCCGAACATTTTTGGATCGTTAAAACACAAAAGGGTGCGTTCGGAGAAAAGTTCATGGAGCACTCTGCAATACGGGGTTTTGTACCGTTCAAAGATGAGCACGGTATTATTAGACTGGGAAGGCGACTGTAGAATAGCGACTTGGAACCAAACAATTGACACCCCATTGCTTTTCTTCCCCACCTTGCCTTCACCAATTTACAAATTCACCGCGAGCACCACAAAGCACTGCATGCTGGTGTGAGAGAAACGTCAAACCAGATGCGGGACACCTTTAGGATTCTTCGAGCTCGCTACGAAGTCAAGGAGGATATTAATCGGTGCATGATTTGCAAGCGATTTTTTGTGAAAGCGGCAAGTGAACCGTTCGCACTTTTGCCTTAAAATCGAGTTTACTATCGGACCCATTCTCTGTTATAGGCATCGACTTCACAGGTTGATTATTTTTTCGCGCCACTGTAGGAACAGCGGAAGCTTACACTGTTATCTTTACTTACGCAGTGACCAGGGCCGTCCACCTAGAACTGACTTGCAGCTTAGCTGCGACAGATTTCTTGGCAGCCTTCCTGTGATTTACCACTAGAAGAGGCCTCTGTAAAACCAGTGATTCTTACAACGAATGCACGTTTAAGCGTGCCTCAAAATATTTGAAGGCAATATAAACGCCGGCATCCGAAGCAAAAGTGTTCGGGCACTTCAGAAACAACAGGGCTCACTGGATATTTACGGTAGAAAGGGCCCCATGGAGGGGTGGGTTTTGGGAACGGTTGATTTGGTTGGTCTAAACAGCAATGTGGAAGCCGTTGAAACATAGCTGTTTAAAATGCGACGAATTGCTGACAGTGCTCATCGAAGTAGAGTCCATGTTCAGTTCACGTCTTCTAACAAAAGTGACCTCCTCTCCTGGGGAAGAAGTCCTGAATCCTGCACACATTCTTATAGACAGACTGACATTTTTACCTTCCACATCCGATGAACCTGAACAGTCTACACACCAAGAACTGTCGAGACGGTGTAAAATACACGAAACCCTTCTAGACAAGATTTGGACAAGATAGAAAACGGAGTATTTCTTGGGCCTGCAATCTGCTCACAGCGTACGCTCATCTGATTAGAGCGACATCGAAGTGGGATATTTTGTGCTCCTCAGGAACAACCACCGCCCATGAATATTTCAAGGCATATCCTGCCAAAGATGGCAAGTGCGACGAGACATTTCCTGCTAAAGATGGGAAAGTGCGTGCCTGAACTATTCGACTTGGAAAGGGGTAAAACTGTGAGAAAAACCACCCAGCTTCTAATACCGGCTGGAAATACCCTATCCGCCATCCGTGTGGCTTTTCGGGGTGCGGGGGGGGGGGGGTGCGACAAAAGACGAAAGCCACGTTCATTTGAGACAAAAGGAAAAGAAAGGGTAAAAAAAAAGAGGTTGACGAGCGGTAGGCAGATTTTCAGTGTCGTGAATAAACCGTCATTTTCGCTCATCACGATTGGGTTGCCATCTTTGACGTCCCAAACCCCATCTTTCCATCCAGAGCCTTACAGGTTGGTGCACATCTGAGAAAGCACTGGCCGCGGACTTACGTCCTAGCGTCCCTTCTTTCTGTATGAAAACAAACCAGATTTAATAGGTGACATTTAAAAGAGCCTTTACTTTTATATTTGTTTTGTAATACATTGGAACATAATGTTTTTTCCTTCCCCATTAATATATATATGGCTTTTGTCAGCCTTATTAGGCGTTGCTGCATCGACATAAATATATTATACTGGCCCTAATATGCTCATTTGTTGTATTCCTTCTTGCTGTTTCAGAATTTTCCTGGGGTGCCTACGGTGAGTTCTACAACCTTATTTATCTTTGCAATCTTACAAAGATAAACACCGACGCTTTTGGTACCCTATGCGGCCATTAGTCACTACTTAGAGAAAAATCAATACAATATTTACTCGCGCCGATAGGGACGGCTGCCCGGAGGCGAAATCCACCCGAAGGTGGACAACGCTACTCGGCTTATTCTGACCTAACCACGTCGTCCTACACTTTGATCATATGCAAAAGGCCGAGAGATGAAAAGAAACGGCAGGGAGGTTTTCAGTAAATGCTGCTTTATCAGCGGAAATAAGAACGATAACAGAGTGTCAACTTCGACGGTATTGATTTCAGAAGGCCACAACCCCAATCCTCCGCCGTGCTTTTAAGAAGCCATCATTAATGTTGGTCACAGCTGATAATCTTTGACGTGACGTCAGACGTATGAACCACGGTCGTCTTCGCGGGCTCCCTCGTGCTGCTCTTGTTCCGCGTCTAGGGAGTGCTAGGGATTTTTCGCCCCTTCAATAAAAAACGTCACGAAGATAAACGGATGTGCGGGTTTGTGAGAAGAGGAAACTTTGCAGCGTTCTTACTGCCACTCTCCCCGCTACGTGATACGGCAAAGAATGCTTCTGTTCGACGAGTTTAGCGACCCTGAACGTTGCTTTCGAAGATTGCAGAGTATAGAAAGATGAAACATTCCACATATCGATATAATTTCTATTACTGCTCAATTACTAAAAACATATCATGAACAGTGCAGGAGAACCCAAATCAATTGACGATACATTAAAACAATTGCGTAGAAACTTGGCTGCATTTAATTAATTCTGCGTGAAAATAGAAGTCAACTAGTTGGAGCACACAAAATGTTCGAAGTAACCGTAATCTTGAAAGTATTAAAACAATTTCAACGCACGTACGTTTTTGAAACCTATCCACAGCCGAGCATGTCGTTCAAGATTTACCATAAACTTACGTTTAGCTAGGGAATAAGCGAAACACAAACTCTTTTTCGTACTTTCACGCGCAGGGTACTCGAGGGCTTCAATTATGACGACTCAATGGCTCCTCTACGCAGCATTTCCCTGCAGCATCTTTGGCGCCTCCATGTCTCGATAACAGGCAAGTGCGCCACCGACACGAGGTGGATTGTTATTTTTGGATTGTTACTTATTTTCAAAACAAATCAGCCGTATCACGACTATTCTAGCCGGCATAAGCCAAACTTGCGTGCTGTTCAACAAAATTTAAAAAAATACAGGGTGTTCAGGGACGTGACGATCTTGGTAGCCTTCCTTCGAGCATCTCCACGAGAGCGAATAGGGTACCGCATGATCGCTGGGTTATTCCCACCTCTCCACATTCTTTTTGCTATAAGTTCAACCGCACGCGACGCCAACATCCGATGGAGACAAAACAAGCAGCGCCAAAAGCGCTTCGTCACGACTCGTCGTCCTTATCCGTGTTCTAATCCCGGCTAAACCAATAACGCCTACTAAATGTCCCGTAAACCCGCGCTGTTTTTTTTTTCTGTGCATAATTTGTTTAGCAGGTGATATAGCAAGCGCCCCAAAACGGCGATCGCCCGATTGGCTCCGTCGGTTTGTTAGCCTCGGGCACTCTAGGATTTAACGAGGAACCAAGTGGAACATATGTTCCGAATTTATAAATAATGTTGCTTGCTGAATAAGAGAGGGTGTCTTGGCCACCGTTCCTGCTCATTCGCTGAAATTCACGAGTGTGGCTGTTGTTTTACACTTTCGATAAAATTGCCTAAAAAAAACGCCTGAAACTTAAAAAAAAAAAAGTTTTCTTTGAGCTTACCTTATCGAGTGCATTGGGCGTCAAGTTCAGGGTAAAAAGTGATAATTAAAAAATATATTGCCAAGAATTCACAATGACAGTTTCAGATATGCGTCTTATCTGGCGCATTTTAACTAGATATTAAGTTGCTCATTAGCAAAATATGTCGCAGCTCTTCTCAAAATTCGGACGACTATATCCTTAACTGCGCCGTTCTCAGGCATATTTAGGCAGTTGTACAGTTGAGATAGTAGAACTGAGACCTTAAACAGCTGCAAATATCGCACCCAGAAGCGACATCAGTCTCCGCAGTACGCGCGGGTAGGAAGTCATCGCGAGCCTATCTGACAACGTAGAAATATAGAATTACGTTTTCGTAGAAAAAGCGCGCCTGCTGTATGTAAGCGTTTTAGCGAGGATAACCGAACTGCACCGCAGACGTTTAATGCAGAATTGCATTTTTCTTTTGCACAGCGCAAGTTGGTTTGCGTTTTTCACAAACGTTGCGATGATATCAGAACACCAAGCTCTTATTGGCTGATTGTAAAAAAAAGAAATAGTGGGTAGATCTTGAGGCATTTAGCATCGAAGCCTACCCACTATCCTTTCAATTAGAGCCAATCAAAACTCTGCTTCATTTTGACGTCAACACAACTCCTGCGCAAGAAATAGACGACTTGCTCTCCGCCTTAAAGTTAGTTATGAATTAGACTTGAAAAAGCTAGTGAAGCGGGCTAATGTCCAAGAGAGTTGGCCTAGATGGCGGACTCTCAAAGACCTGCGTCGCGATCTCCGCCGGTCACGCACTGCAACTGTAAAGGCAAAAACAAAACAACTGCGAAAGTTTTGAAAACAAAAGACAAAAAAAACACATCAAGACAAAAAACAGACAGTACAGACAATGGACGCGGCGAGGCTAACCCGTCGTCGTGTTCCTGGCAGGCCGAAATTACAGTTAGCGTTCGCTGCGTTTTCAATAAAACCTAATTCCGCATACGACTGTTCGATCGGTAGATCTAAATAAAACTTCAATGTTATTTTTAAACATAACTTGTCTGTAGTGCTTCAAATGAAAGTTCCGCTGGCCTTATTCTCAAGGTGCCACAAGGAAGGTACTGTCTAGTGAACTCAAATTTCTAATATTTTATATTATATTAATGTACAAATAGCTGATTAGCTGGACCTGACAGTACTTTTGCTCCTTTAAGCAGTCTTTTTGTAGTCACAATCTATGTCCCGTGTAACCGTCACGAAAGGAGAAATAGGCTGAGGTCCGCCTTTTAAAAACAATGAAATCACACTTTTTTTTGGTTCAAATATGACTCCTTCAATAAAAACACGACACAAATATAATGGTCGTGTTATTGATCGGGCACTAACGAAATTTCAAGTGATTATAACGTGCTTTGTTTTCGGGGACGCAGCTGTGCCTATTCAGTTAAGTCAGCGATTTAAGACATGCATGTGTGGACCTCACATAAATCTCTAATCCCCACCCCTTTCAAAAAAATAATTAATACATATATATATATATATATATATATTTATTTGCTGAAGAAATATCTTCAAACAGTAATAATTTCTTATGTTAAAACAAGTGTGTTCAAAATTTAAAGAGGAAAAAAGTACCGTGTATGCTTTGAAATTACTTTTATATTTTTTTATTTGAATTATGTTTTAAGACACAACGACAATAGTATAAAACAAAAAGACAACGGAATTTTTTTTTTAATCAGCGATTGCTTTGAAAAATCCATGATTGTGGTAAACTTGCCCATTATTGAATTTGCCATTTCGAAAATGAACAAATGAAGCTATAGTGGTGTTTCGTTGTTGATTGGAAAAATTCGTTTTATCTTGTTTTCAAATTGATTTTCCTCAATTTCTAAGATTTTACGCAGCATACCTTGTATGTTTAACTCTTGAATTTTTTTCTGCAATATTTTATTTTATTTGCATAACATGCGCACAGCCTGTAAAAGCTGTCTAATAAATTATGTATAGCGTATTATAAAATAGACATTTTGTCCTATCACATAAAGCAGATTATTAAGCCTAGAGGGCCAACGTAACCACAACTAACGTGAGCTAAAAATTAGAATAGTTTCAAGCGATGCCTCGCTCTCGAAAAACAGCATAAGTAATAACTACCAATAGTATAATATAGCATTTTAAAATTATAATAGAGAGTTTTAAAATAGCGCACGCTAAAGCTTTGCGTACGCAAAGAATAGTGCAGTCGCCACTGGGCATGCGCCGAACGCAAACCACGTTTTGCGCTTTGCGTCCTCTATTTTAGCGCACGCTATTTCTCAGAAATTGCATGCCGACGCAAAGGGTCTTTGTGCTCCTCCAAGGAGGATTTGTGATGAGAAGTTGGCTAAAGCCAAGACGAGCACAGTTAAAAAAATGGCGGCCCCGGGACCATGGCTGCTGCCGCTTCGTCGGCGCCATGAGCGCGGCGTCGGTGGCATCCTCGCGACTGCGATTTTCAATACGGGACGACATTGCACTCGGTTTGGAAAACCCAGTAAGGTGGGCAACGATCACCGGCAACTTGATGCTGGCGACGAGCGAACATGTATCGGCGAAGGTCAGTACACTTTTGCCGAGGCGACGCATGCGGACACGACCGGTCGACCGCTCGCGTCGCATTCTCGCGTTTAAACAAATGTAAAATGTTACTCTGGACCAAAAATCTTGTTTGTTTTCTTCTCAAGTTACAGCATTTCGCGCGTGAAATAAAAATCGTGACTGTATCTTGGTGGCGTTGCAAGCGCGAGATGCTTGGGTTTTTGCGTCGCGGCGGAGAAACGCTACTTTCAAAATCTTTTGCGTCCCGTGCGCTAACGCAAGCGCTATATTTAGCGCTAGCGTGCGCTAAAGTTGCGTGCGTTATTCTAAAATTCCCTAATATGTGAATGTGATCCTAACAGCACTGACCTCTTCTATGCAGGAAGCCCGACGGTTCGCCGACGTGTACTGCTGATCAAGTGAACAAGATAGTGTGGAAAAGGCAATATTTTGGTTCTGGTGACACGAAACACCCCGTGACGTGGATAAAGTCGGCGTCAGCATAGGAAGCGTTCGCGTTTGAATGCTTGTTTTTGCAGCTCCCAGAGCCACAGTACCACCTACTTCCAGGCAAGGTCACTACAAGTGCCGTGAAAGTTCCCAGCGCAGTTAAGATATACTGAGGACACGAGATGTTCCAAGATTCGTTTCGGAAGGAATAATCAGTGGTGCGTTCGCTAGGGGGCGGACGTGCGCCATCGTGAAAAACACGAAGAAAAGTGCATAATTTGTCCTCTGGGAACTCATTACCTGGATAAGAAGAAATCTTCAAAGAATATCAATGTGATACCGACGATGAAGTTGAGAGGTAATCTAAGAACATCGTCGGAAATTGTGATATTTTTGTTTGTTTTATCAGTGTGTTGCTTAGTACAGTTTCAGCAAGAAACTTGCCGTGACGTTAAAGCTTAAGCTTTAACCTCAAGCAAGAAGCTTAAGCCGTGATGTTCAAGCCGAAAATAAGTTAAATTCGTGAACGGACTACGTTAAATACAGAATGATATTCAGTCGTTTTGAGAACGATCTAAACAATAACCTCATCGACATTCGGTTCGAATCTTTGTGAGCACATGTATATGACTAGTCTTGGAACCCTGACTAGATCAACAAAATGTGCTCCCTCAAATCTCTCCCAAGAGCGTTTCCCAACTTTTGCTCTCCTCGCAGCGCCTATGGTTGGTTAATGGGAAATAACATGGAGCTAATATTATTTCGATAGCACTTTGTGCTACGCTACTTTTCTCTTAAGCACCCACATTGACGAATATAATTGCCAAAATGTAACTTTTCTTCAAGTTCATGACCATATATCTGGAAATTAGAAATTGTGAATCAGAGTTGTTATTTATTGTTTTTACCCTAAAGATATCAGAAAAGATAAAGGCAGTTATGTTGTGGTAAGTCGCATTTGATTTCTTCGACATTTGTGAGTGTAGCCAAATATAGTGTTCTTTATGCCATAATAATATGCAGGATGCATATATTTTCCTTCACGCAAATAAAACATTAATTTTGAACGTGTTCTTCAAATCTGCTTGTGATTTTGCTTTACTTAAAGGTGACTACACCTCAAAACGTTAGTTTGTTTTAGTGCTGGACGGCAAAGTACTTCCGAGAAAACCAAATCAGGTGAGTTTTTAAAGTGTAATCAGTGTCGACGTGTGTGCTGTGCTTGAGTTCAGGAAACTATTTCGTACCAAACACGTTGGATAAAAAACGTGGATCGAAGAAGACATGAGCGCATGATAAGCGTATTCCTACCTTCTTCTACTTTACAGAGATGATAACTATGTGGTGCGCGGTAGAGTGTTTACACCAATTGAGATATGCTAAATAATTCGTCCAACCGTTTTGCACCTAATGCCTAAAGCAATTGAGTGTCGAAAGTAATATGCACACATCCCTTCCCGGCAATAATAATAAAATACTCTGTAACTTGAAAGCTCGCACAGCAAAAAGTCATTTCAATGCCTGAAACACATATACGAGCAACGTAGGCTGTGCAATACGGCGCACATCTTGAACCAGAAAAGAGCGCATTACACGCATTTTGAAATGCTCGCGCCAAGCTCTTAAGAATGGCTTCTGTCAAAAAGACAGCACCGGATCGTCTTGCTACTAAGACTAGAGTTTAACCTATTAGTCGAAATGAATTATCCGTCCAAAGCGAAGTCTACATTACTATTTGTGCTGCGTGGTCCTTACTCTGGTGAAGTTAAGTCAGAGCGCAATCATAACCTTGGACCGACTGTTATTCTTCAGGGGTCGTAACCCCACCAAAAATTGGCCATTGACATATGTCAGGAGTCACTTTCATAATTTTTATGTGGACTCTAAAGGGGAAATTTTGAAATATGCAGATTAATGACCCGCAATCGTAAAATTATATTAAAAATGAAGAAAAACTGAAGAAATGCAAAATAATCGGCAGAGACGGGATATGAAATCGGATCCCTTCGTAACCTGTGTTATGTGCTCAACGGTGATTGCAGAAACAAGCTTGTATTTTAAGGATCTCATTACGAAGATGACTATCGGATTCTGTCTCATACATATCTTTAATACATTCAGATGTAAACGAAATCCTTAATATTCAGCGACGCTGGTACTTGACTCCTTTAAACACCTAATATACATTTTAAAAAATATATCAGTTTTGAAGAAACAGGAGCAAGTACGCCGATGTATGCTGCAGTGCGTGCGGCTTTGCAAAAGTTCGTCTCAGCGTCAAACGGTAAAAACCAAAACAAAGCAAATGTTTATTGGGGCACTTACACTTCAGCACAAATATCCAGAGTCGTCCCTGTCCTCCGAAGACTTTGACACGTTGGAAGAGTAAGTTCGGTTCAAAAAAATCCTCGGATCAGAGCACAGTTTTGGAAATTTATGAGCAAACAATGGGCGTTAATCCAAGCTGTTGTCCGTGCTGCTTGCTATTGCGTTTTAAAATCTCTCGATGATTGCTAGCACGAAAAGGTATTCACTTTGCGAGGAAGGCAAAAAGGTCTTAGAGCTTTCTTCTCGTAAAGCCGTTCTGGGGAATACAGTTATCTTATATTCCATAAAGCACTGAGAAAAAAATATGCCCTGGATTACACTGAATTCCATAGAGATTCAATTGCTTGTGCCGCTGATTAATGAGATTCCATAAACGCCTTCGTATGAATGAGTTGTTTCTTGTTATTCAAACATAAATATGGCATTCACTCCTTCCGATGAATACGCGATGTTTGATGTCAAATAATCACGTTAAATTGCTTTTGTGTGGTTCCATGTGTCCCTCTTATATAAATTCACTCGTGGGAATTTCCCCTTAAAATATATTGTCACAAATAGAAAAGGGTCGTCTATCGTAAAAAGAAACAAATTTAATTGGCGAACTTTTGCCAGTAACGATAGAACGAACGAGCGTTCGAGGCAGCAGCAGCGAGCGCCGAGGCGTCGTCGTGACAGCTGGTTAGCACCAGAGAGGTTCCACAACGCCACGCTGGGCTCCTATGTATTATGCTCAATATCTTGATCATTCCGTCTAGAATGTTCGAGCGTCGGACCGTCGGGAGACAGACTTGGCAAAGCCGTGTTGGTCTCATCTATTACAATCGGTGAAGGAGTAGACGCAATTCTTCTAGTAAGTGTGGAGTAATGTCCCTTCTCTGCCATGGACGCGCCAATATTTTCTCCACGCACACATTTATGTTATAAAAAGTTATTTTTAATGTATTACATGACGGCATGCACCGATATAAATATGGAAACGACCCAATTTGTTAAGAAGCGTGTTCTTAAGAAAGAAAAGACGTATAAATGTGGGTTCATTTTGTTTTTACTTTGAATGCTGCGTAAGACATCACTGTTCATATAGTTTACCTTGCAATACGCCGAGAGGCCATAAGTATTGTAATAGCGCGTAAGTGGTTTGGTTTTGTATTTATTAGATTTCCGGATGAAGTCGCTCAATTAGGAGCGTAAGGCGGCGGTTGTGGTGCGATGCACTGACAGCATAAGAAGCGAAGAGGTGCGGCGTATTATGTTCACGGTTTTTGTTTTGCTTCGTGGTTAATTCATGGACGTTCTTAACACTAACGCCGTAGTCTCGGTAGCTAAGCACCGATAAGAAGATGCCCTGAACTTGGCACGCCCCACCTTTATTAGGTGTCAGTGATTCTAGAAGGGGCTCAGACGGGGACCTAGATTACACTGGTTACTTGGACAAACATCATCGCTATCATGGTTACACCGTTACACACTCTGGTCTGTGACATCACCTCGAAATCCCGATTCCCAGATATTGAATCTGTAAACGCTAACACGTATTAAAGTATTGGTAGGAATTTGGGTTCAATCCCCACCCCTGCCCACCCCTGCCGGTTTCAATCTGGATGAGCATCGTACCGGCGTGCGCTCGTGTATCACTTATGCGTGGTGCACGTTAAAGACCCCAGGCTAGCGGTTGTACTGCACTGGCTAACTTGCTCATCTACAGCGAGTGACTCGTCGCAACTTTGAAATGACTGACCAACAACACGCTGTACAAATATCCACACAACCCCTATTATTAATATTGGTAGGATTTGGAATATTTTGCGTTGCGCTTCATGAATAGGGATGCCACGAGGATTATTTAGAATAAGTAAAGAAGCAAAAAAAGTTAATATCATCACTCAATAAAACAAATCCTGTACAGCTTCTTATTTTTACCAGTATTTATTTTTAAACAAAAACTTGAAATCATTTCGGAGGAAGCAACTATCGTCTAGCGAGTTTTTGAACATATTAATGGCGGTGCAACCTGATCTAGACTACGTCAAAAGATTTCGTCATTCATTCTCGAGACCAAGCTGATTAGATTGATTGCTGTCATAGTCAATGTCATAGTCGCTGTCAAGGTTGAAATGGCAGGGCCTCTCCTCAGCCTCCAGCAAACGCTCGTTGACTTCAGCCGTGCTTTGCTTGAGCGTGCACGATCGAGGTTCACAAGACACCAAATCATCACCTGAAGATAGAGAACGCGCGATGTAGGTGGAACAACTGAATCTTCTTCATGGTGTTTTTATCCTATCAGGGATAATAGATGGATTGACAGTACTGTTTTACCGGCGCCGTCGTAAGTACAGCGCGGGTGATCCCTTACTGTCGGTCATATCTGGGGTATATGCTTTCGCTGTTCATTTTATTACAAATTTGAGACGTTTTTCTAGCTGTTTTCTTTTTCATTTCTTCAAGGATTCAAAGTATCTCGGTGCTTATTTTCTGCGTCTGACAAAAATGGCGTTAATCCGGGTACATGCAATGTGTTGGGGCGACTTCCGGCCGACATGACAGGGCGAGAGAAATTCTTACGATTCACCTACGTTCACCTTGGCTATGTTGCAAATTTTACCCAAATGGATCCGAATTACTCTGGCGGGTCGTGTCACGTGACAACGCAGATCGAAAAGCGCTGGATGCGGGTAGGTTTCGAAACGCCAAGGTACAAAACCCTAAAACTGGAGTAAGACCGAGTAAATTTTGGTCGGGATAGGTGCGCGACGAGTAAATTTCAGTCGGGATGGGTGCGCGACGACTCTTGATTCACTAGCTAGCAATTGGGTGCGAGCTATGCTCGAGAAATGCCTAGATGTCATGCTTGTGAGTGGCCGATGCGCATAAGTGTCAACAAATTGTCCCAAGTGAAGTTATTTCGATTATCTAAAGACAAGGAATGCCACCGACGCCGCCAAGCCTGGGTGATCGCAGCACGGCGGCATTAGCAGACGGTTCTAGCCTACTTCGATGTGCTGCGGACAGATGGCGCGACGCGACAAACGCGAAGATGCGGCGCCGACAGCGATAGGTGCAAATCGCGGTTATTGTGGCAGGTATATATGCAAGGTGAAGCGGTGCTCTTGGGAAGAAATCTTGGGCCTCCGGGGGCCCGGAGGCACAACAGCACGTGCGGCCGGGAGATAATAGAATCATTCGCCATGAACAGCGCAAACAACAACGTTTCTAATATGTCTCTGTTTCAACCGAAGATTCAATATGAATTTCTCAAGTCTGAGACGACTGTGTCGACCTAACATTGCATTTCATCTCATTGTCTCTTTCCTCCTTTCTCTATTCTTAGCTACGTTCTCTTTCCTTGATTTTCCTGTCTTTAATCAGTTGCTCGCTTTTGTAATTCCTATACTGCGAGCAAGTGTTCCAAAATGCGTCTTTGGCGCATCGGAATGCATGGAAGCAGAAGCACGCCAATTAAAGGGCAACCAAGAGAAAGTACGTGAACGCGCGATGACGAGGAAACAAAGCTCGCACCATCATTGCTTAGGGTCGGGATAAACAAAACCATGTGGGCACGCTTGGTGTGGAAACAAACCCCCGAAGTGCGTAAGGAGCAGAGCATGTTACACGCCGTGTATGTCCGTTGCTTGTTGAAAGATGTGGCTGTGTCGTCTTCGTCCTACGGGGTTATTCTTTCTTTAATGTTTAAGTGTTCTTTCTTTTCATCCAAGAGATAAGGAAGTCGTGTAGATCCCGTTTAAGTAAGCTTCAGGAGGTACTGCAGTTGGTCCTAGGTGGCGACACTTTCAAAGTACGCGCTACTCACTGCGGGTCTTCAAAAACAACCAAAACAATAGCGAACCACAAGCGAAATAATGCCCCCCCCCCGGAAGTTCGGCCATGTTTGTTTCGGTTTACCCCTGAACACCATGTATATGTTGAAGAAAATCGGTCATGGGAATTTGATTTTAAAATCTCCAGGCAACGTAGGACTCACCCGATCACTCGGAAAACTTCCCGGTCCCGATAAGAGGAGAAAACGATATAAAGGGTGTTGTTCCGAAAGATGAAGCAGCCTAACGGACAGTTCAGCGTAATTTTTTTCCGGGATAACAAAAAAGAAAAAAAGAACCTGTGCACAAAATGTTTTTCTTTCGTAAATATTGGGGATTTTTTTTTAAAGCAAGGATAGACCCAATTTGTGTTTTTTTTCGGTTTTTCCTCATTTTTATCAAACCATCTTGGGGGCTGAATTGTTTGGGTTTTTATCGGTATATACAGAAAACACAGAACCTCAGTCATAACCGGCATGACACTTGTATTTTCTGCGGTATCAAGTCAGGCAAGCCAGGGCTTGGTGGCAATCGTAAGATGTATCCCTCCCCCCTCCCCCTGCCCTCTCCGGGCCGACGCTAGGTCTGAAAAGGGCAATGTGGCCTAAAATAAGCTCGAAAATGACAAATTGGGTCAAAAATATTTTAACGCCGTCATGCCGGCAGCTTCGAGGAGTCGTCAATCTTATTAATTTAAGTTATTTACACGGCGCTGCGTTCTATAGATTTTTTTAGCACAAGCTATCCCAAAGAGAAAATCAGCAACTATAATTTTTGTTCCCGTTCGCTCCCATTACAGCGTATCCAAAAGCAAAACACATTTGCTAATTGCATACTTGTACTGTAATTTTAGAAACCTAATTTTGTTGCAGTTTAGTATCAAATTGACCCTGTCGCGCCATGGGAAGCTGATAGGGGACCTCGAAAGATTCGTGCAAATTTAGTCCACGCAACCTGAGACAAACCCAGTACTCCAAATACAACGATCTCTAAAATGTACTGAAACCTCCCGCTGCCAAATACGTCGTCCAATAATTTCTACCGTCGTCACATCAAGTACGAATTTGAATCTAAATAATCTGGCTTGGTTGTGTTACTAATCAGATTTGTTGGAAATAACTTCAAAATATGGGAATGTTTCGAAGTTCGTCTGGTACGCGAAAAACACGTTTCAGATAAAGGGACAGTTATTTATAGAGCAATCTTTTAATATAATTATCCAAACTCTTACTGAAATTCATTTCCACGACTGTATTTTTTTAAAGCGAACTGATTGTCTCAAATATGAAAAAAGAAGGTATTTTTATGTAGCAGAAGACGCACACTTGCGCCATCTCTTGAGTGTGTGGGAAACATCTTCCGAGTGAAGTTCCCGAAATCTACAGGGACCGCCACCACTTCCTGTTACAATGTTGTCAACCCCAGGCATCTCACTATCGCAGTTAGCATCATGAGCAGATCACGGGAGCGGCGTGCATGAGGGGTTGGTAAGACAAAATAATTGGGGTTGTCTGAATATTTAGACTACGCGTAGTTGGTCAGCCATTTCGAAGTTGCGACAATCCACTTGCTGTAGATGAGAAATTTAGCCAGTGCAGTACAACCGCTAGCCTTGGGTCTTCAACGTGCACCACGCAGTAGGGATACACGACCGCACGCCTGTACGATGCTCATCCAGATCGAAACGGGCAGGGGCGGGGATTGAACCGGTCCTGGGTTCTGCAGGGCGAGCTGGTAGGATATGCTCTCAGGCGCTTTGCTGCTTCGTTGGCTTTTCTCTCTGGGTGTGGCAGAGCATCTTGGATTTGGCTAACCACAAACGTGGCCAGCTTAGCGACTGCGCTTTCAAGGTTTAAGCTTATAATGGTCGGCTAGAAGGGGAGGGGTGAAGATCGCTTGCTTCTCCCAGTGACCGAGAGGGGACTCACGCTTTATTCCTCATATGTCACTACCACCATATGGTATCATTCGTAAGCTTTCAGCAGCGCCGCAGCGTCAAAAACCAGATATTTCTTCGGAAATCTGGTTCTAAATAAAACAGAACAGGAAAAAATAAAAAGTGATATGGGGTCGTGTAAATATTTACGGCTGAAGAATACCTTTTACAGAGTGAGATAAATGCTCAATCTGCTCATTTGTGCTAGCATTTCCTTTCTATTCAAGCCCCGGAATGCAAGGCGGCGCAGCTTCCAGCATGCCAATGATACTGAGCTTCATAGGTTACGGTGGGCTCGAGCTGCTCCGGTAATATGATCATTGATATTGCGAAGTCACGGAATATACCAATCAGCAGATTTCAGGATGTTGTCGAGGTATTCTTGGGCCCTAATGGCGAAGAGCTAAGGTTCTCTTTTCAGAAATGGCTAAGCTGGTTAAAATTTCCTTCGCCATTTCTGTGAAATCATGGACGTCAGAAAGTTGTTTTCCTGTCTCCGTCGCATAAAAACGTATTGGAGGTCAACCATGGGACAGGCCCGCTCAAATCATGTTGCACTGCTCCATGGCCACAAAGATCTCACCCGCAGAAAATACCTCAAGGACACTGCAGATGGCTTTATTCAGGGATCAACTGTACGATGAAGCAGATTTGTCATTGAAGGCTGAGCTTTATGGAAAATTGCAGTGTCCGTCTTTACTTATTATGTTTATATAACCTGGGCGCTTACACGCTCGTATTTTAGTTTCGTTCTGTTCCTGCTTAAAATGCTTGTTCATCTCTTAATGTTGCCTTTCATACAAGTGTTTGTCTGCATTTGCTTGCCTCCGGCTGAGTTCATTTTTTTTGTATAAGTGGTGTTCAAAAGGTTTTATTGCTTGTTGAAATGTGCTTACTTGCACGTTCTCCCTTGAATCTGTCAATAAGATTAAATTGCGCTTAATTAATTGAGTCATGCTTGCGTCATGTCAATTCGTCAAGTGATTATTGGAACGAAGGTCACCTGCAGTGACGTTTTGTTTGCTCTTGCATTTTCTGAACATGGCATTTTGAGCTACTTTGCTGTATATAATATAAAATAAATAGTTTCTCGACAGAAATGTCAGATGTTAATTAATAGCAATGGTGACGTGTTTGCCTGTTTTCATGTGAAGAAAGAAAAAAAAGTAACTGACGATGCCTAAGCGCCTGCCTGTTTGTGAAACTGCTAGAGAAGCAGCGTCTCCACACGGTATGGGAGAGGGGGAGGTAAAATTGTGGGGAGAGGGTCGAGAGTGCGCAATTGGAGAAGGAGGGCAGTCTGGAGACAGAAGGTGGCAGCAAATCTCGTCGCCGCCCCCCCCCCCCCCCTCGGAAAATTTAAAACTCTCCGCCTATGCTCAGCTTTATGGGCAACTGAAGGATCTTCCTGCTGTTCTCGTCCTCTGGAACCGACCATTTTAAAATATATAGCTCAGGATTGTCTAGCATGCAGGTAATGTCATGGGCGCGTGAGCCGAGCACTTTGTTTGGCATGACAACTCGCGCTATAAGAAGCTTTCCAAGGTCACACACACACAACACACACACCTATAAATTCACAATTTAAGCCCTAGTACAGACTTTTGCGGTCATAAATACGTGTTGTTGCGCTGATTACCTTTCATTTTATAAGGGTGTAAAACAGGTGTGCATAAGAGTGCTATGATGACGAAGAGGCGAACTTCGTGTTTTATTATACGATCTCATACAATTATTGCCTGTACCACAGCTTTTTACTTTGAGATAAGTTTCTGAACCTAGGTTTATGATGCACTGCAGCAAATTATGACGAGAACGAAGCGTGCGTGTCACCTACGTAATTGTGGAGGTGGTCAGCTGCGAATGAGTATTAATGCGAAAGCATTAACTGTCCCATGGAAAGCAGCCGGCGTTGTCTGCAACCACGAAAAACGGCACCTAGTCCCATTGGCTGAATGTGACGGCACCTAAATGCCCATTGGCTTAGCCAAACGGCACCTAAATGCAAGTCATCAAGCACGCGCGTTAAAAAATAAAAGACGATGAAAACCACAGCCGCGCAGATGCTTCGTCACGGAAGCTGACGGCGGCGCTCAAGGTCAAAGCGGACGCGCCTCAGAAATAAAACACAAATAAAAGCATAGCAGACACAGACGCATCGTCACGAAAGGCGTTGAACCGGCGGGGTTCGCCGCGCCTGCGCAGGGGGGAGCGTCATGTCACCGCCTGGGCGCTGTGTGCGAGAGGAAGACGTGGGGTGCTGCTTGTAGGAAGGCGCAGCGTGTAGGAATGTTTTGGCATTCCTACACGTAAGCAGTCTTAAGTATGTCTGCCGAATTTATTTTTGAGCGCAGCTCTTAGGCGCCCATTCCCGGCTTGCAGCGGCGTCGCCGTCGGCGTAACCGCGCGGTGCATTATGGGACATTTTCCATGATGCAACACGCGGGAGGAGGAGGGGAGGAGGGAGGAGGGGAGGAGGAGGAGGGGGAGAGGGACGAGGAGGGGAGGAGGAGGGGAGGGCGAGGAAGAGGAGGAGGAGGAGGAGGGGAGGTGGGAGAGGAAGAAGGAGAAGGGAAGATGGGAGGGAGGGAGAGGATAGGAGGACGAGCTGAAGGATGAGGGAGGAGGAGGAGGAGGAGGAGGAGGAGGAGTGACGAGGAGGAGGATGGAGGAGATGAGGAGGGAGGAAGGAGGAGTGTACCCTCCCTCAGTACCCTTGCCTCCTCCTCCTCAAGAGCTGCGCTTTAATTCGGCGTTACAGGGTGTTGTAAACGTCTTTCTATTTTTTTTTTAATGTCGAATATATAAAGTGGTGGCACAGTCACCAGGAACATGTTTCCTTCTCTTGCGTGATTTATTAAGTCTGCATTTGCTTGTTCTTTGCATGTAAGAACTCCGTGTGGTGCTTGCGACTTGAAAACATGCTCCTCCTAAAGAACATCCTCTTTAGGATTATGCTAATTTCATCTGAACCCTATTTTAGGGTTCTCACAAACTTTCTAAGGAAGCTGTGCAACTCCCTAATGCCTCAATTCCACTAGAGCCTCGAACAAAAACAACTGACCCCTCAATAAAGGCCTTTTCCTGTAAGCGCAAATCTTATGGGTACTTTAACCAGTATCTAGCGACTTCCTGAAAAAAAAATTATCTTGTAACATTCTGTCGTTTTTTGTGGTTTTTTTTAAATAGTAGTGTTCCGATAAATTTTTCGCCGGGGGTCGCTATCTTAATAGCAGACGTCCTTGTCAACGCACGTCTTGAAAAAAGGGGTCTGCTAAACATTTATGCCGAGTAAGTGTGTTCTGTATTCACGAAATATCAAAAAGCAAGCCGCCAGATTTATTATCACTTGGTTACATTTTTCAAGAAGGCGTGTGGCAATCACTGCGCCACGGATCAGAAGCTCATATCAGAGAATAAAAGCTAGCCAACTTAGCATCCTCTGATAGATGAGCTGACTGGACTAGCTGGGCTTGATTAGCAGCCGATCAAACTGAGCAGTGCTGCAACCGCGTGACTCGGGCGAGAGCACGCGGTGAACGTGCTACGAGCAGAGAGGGGCAGCAGATAAGAGGAAATTAAGAACGGAGGAGGAACACCAGTGCCACGAGCCATGCCACACTTTTTCGGCCACACGGATCGGTGTCGCCACCTAGCGGGTCAACTAATGGCTAGCTCAAGATGGCCTCCGCGAGATCGCAGAAAGCCATCAACTTAACAATGCTAAACAAAAATTCATGTTTTGGTTACCTCCTACACAATTTTTTTTCAACAGATACGTACATTCCGTTCAATCAAAGTTTCGATAATACCTGGTGAACAGATGGTTGACCTGCCAACAAATGAAAAGAAACGGCGCCCGGGTTTTCGTCGCAGTCGGTCTTTATTCGGCCGGCATTTGTGTAGCACTCAGCGAGAGCCGAACGGTCGACCGGAGATCTATCCTCGACGGCGTCGACTGGTTTACCAGGTAATTGAGGTCGTCCTTTCCGTCCGCGGCGTAGATTGAATGCTGCCCAACTTTTGCCCTCGCTGCTTTCGCGACAACGAGTGGGTGCCGGTGCTTTCTTACATGTCCTACATTCCGTTCTCTCTGGAATCCTCACGGTTTTGTTTTGTATTGGGTACTGGATAAAACATCTTGCAGGTCACAAAGAAGCAGCTTTGTTTACGACCACGGTACGGCGGTGAGCGTGACATAAAGAGGGTGTCAAGGGTTTCTTTGTGGGACAGCTCCAGTTCGGAACGCCATTTTTCTAGTACTTTTGGCTTATCTTTGTTTTTCAGAAATTTCAAATTAAGATCATCGCTGACAAATATCGTACTGCTTTCCTTGCTTCATTCGGTGATCAGTCCTTGGTCACCCTTGAAAACAAGCCGTGTGATCAAAAATTTTCAAGTAATTTTCCTTGCTGTCACGCGCCAAGCGAATTGGTGACTTCGATATGTGTATTTAACCCAGTGACACTGCGCTCTGCCGGACGTTGGTTATCCCGGCCACCTCAGAATATCCACTTGTATTCCGCTTTTGATATAGTGGTTGCGAAACGCTCTAAGCTCCTAATAGATGATGATGGGATGTATTTATTTTCTAATAATTGTTGTTTGCGAATATAATGATGAGAAGGCGATGATACTAATAACGTTCTGCGAAGATTTAAAGCCTCTGACACGCCAAAAAATGCTTTTTCATGCTAGGCGTTGAAATGCCATATCAGGACATTACAAAAAAATTGTTTCACTATAGAGTTGCGTAGTTTTTTATGAAAAATAGAAATACAAGACTTAATTCAAAGTTCCCGCCGTGCACTGTGACGTAACAGTGTACCGCAAGGTGTCGGGGCGGTCAGAAGGGAGGCATCGACCTACGTCACTAAAAGTGGGTTCACCGGAAGTCACGTGAGTTTCACTCCTCGTGCTCTCCGCGACCGTGCCTAAGATTTTTTTTTATTTTTTTATTCTGCTTTTTCGTACGAGCGATCGTAGAAAACGAAGTTTCAGTTCCACTAGCTCTTTACCGCTGCACCGTTGGTTAGTTTGCGTGCTGTAAAATTTGAGGACGAAGAGTCAGTGGATCGACGTGATGGAGGTCAATGATGAAAGCGTTGCGAGTACAAGCCAGTGTACGAGTGCATGCCGTCAGTCCGATAATACAGAGCTATACTGGGCGCAAAACAAGCTATCAAGTTCTGAAAAAAATTTTAGAACGCTCACAGAAATTAGGATTGCTAGCATACGACACGCCCGATCGCAGATGCTGAAGGTTCAGACACCGAGGTCGTTAAATCATCGGATACTCTCCAGGCTAAAGATGCCTGCCGTCTAAAGAATACGAACTGGTTTTTGTACCAAGCACAAGTAAACGTCGAGCACTAAAGTACGTATTTTGTCTAGAACATCAGTAGAACTTGTTTACTAGGTGCACATGCGGCCGATGTATGTCTCTCGGAAATGCATGCAGTGCGATCTCTTCTTCAGTTGCTGAAATACCGGGACAGTCCCTCAGACAGCACCTTCTAAGCATTGTAGTTGATCACGTCAATTCACTGACTCCGCGTCTTCTACCTTTACAGCAACATTAAGCGATGAAAGTCAAATAAAAGAAACCTTGTCTGCTTCGATCCCTCGTGGAGGTGCGAGAATAACAAAAATATTTAGAAAATATTACACGCGCTCGCGGTAAGCACGAGGAGGGATACAACTCACGTGACTTCCGGCGATGCCTACCTTCTGACCGCCCCGACACCTTGCGGTACACTGTTACGTCACAGTGCACGGCGGGAACTTTGAATTGGGCCTCGTATTTCTATTTTTTTATAAAAAAACTACGCAACTCTATAGTGAAACAATTTTTTTGTAATGTCCTGATTTGCCATTTCAGCGCCTAGCATGAAAAAAACTACTTTTTTGGCGTGTCAGAGGCTTTTTAAGTTGACATATAATCTAAGCTTATCCATTTTAATTTTCAGTTTTCTTTTTGTATTATAGTTTCATCATGCGCACCCACAGTCGAAAGAAAATACAATCTCCTATACTATGCTTATTTTCACACATCAGAAAGTCATGTAGAGCAACATTTATTTGCGCGTGAGGTGTAACTAGAAAAGATGACCGATATATATCTAAGTTGAAAACCTTTTTTTAATATTAAAATGTAGACGCACATTGATGTTTTTTGCACTATCTTGAATTTACGATTGTCAAGTATTTCAAAAGTACAAAGTTTCTTTCGAAGGGAAGTTTAACTGGCGTTTCAGCAGATGGTCCGTCGGCGCGA
>JAZHYW010012299.1:0-73904 GCA_037355805.1 Ixodes ricinus
TTAACTAGAGGTAGGTGGAGCCGCCGTAAGTTCGATGGCTATTTATACGAGTTGCAGAGAGAGTAAACAAATAGGACGGCGCACTGAACACGACGCCGTGTGTGTCCTGCTCCTTTCTATTTGTTTATTCTCGTGTGTAAATTGAACCTTACAAACACGCTAGGTTCAAATATATATATATATATATATATATATATATATATATATATATATATATATATATATATATATATATATATATATATATATATATATATATATATATATATATATATATATATAAACCTTTAGGATGAAAAGACATAGAGTAATATATAATAAAAAAAATATTTGCCCTTAAGGAGATGGTCTTCAGATCCAGAGAAGGTCGACAAAAATGTTGTGCATGCAGCAGTGTTGCCCGGAATTGACGCTCGGAGTTGGAATAGTTGCGGAATCATTCCACATTTTCACGACCCGGAATGAAATGGGAATTGAAAGGCGGCAACGTTGAGGGGAATGGAATGGAGCAAGGAATTAGATGCGTTTTGCCCGGAATGGAATGGGCACAGTTCTTTATTAATTTTTCTTTATTGTATAATATTTTTTTTTGGGGGGGGGGGGGTTACGTTGCTAAACCGAGCCAGTCAACAAGTCGTTGCTCAGAAATAAAATGAGCAGGAAACTGCTGGCCCGCGTGGGCGCCCCAACGAACTTATATACGCAAAAAATGCCACACAAAAACAGGAATCAAAGCAAAAAGCAAGGGGAGGGGGTGGCGGTGGCGCCACTTGCGGACGCGGGCCGCGACGACGAACTCACTGGTGTTACACGAGAGCGAAACAAGAAACCAAGCGCAAGCAAAAGAAACGGGGAGCGACAGAAAGAAACCGCCATGCAGATCATCTCCATCGTCCTTCGCCTGCATTTCTTTTCTTTTTTGCAATGGCATGGAGAATGCACGCGCACTCACAGACTGATATCCAGCGGCACGGGTCGCCTCAAACCGCAGAGCTCTGATGACTCGTGGACTCGCGCGCCGCCAAAGATAATCAGTTATTGTTTCTGGTTCGAAGAGCGTTGTTCAGCAGCTGGCTTCAACCCTGCTGCCTTCACGTTCATTCGCGCGCACTCCTTTGAAGTTCGAAATTTGGGTTTGCTTCGGCATTAAAACAAAGCGAGATTCACTTCTCTCTTCTCCTCTTGCGCTTTGCTTTGTCGCTTGTTTTTTATATTACATTTTACGTGTAAGTCCGCCTTTTACTTGGTCTTTGTTCCGATGCTTATTTTCTGTGTTATATGTTTTACATTCAAGAAGGTTAGGGGTTACAAGCAAGCTAGCGGATTCCCGCTCATTTTCGACTTAAGACTCTACCATTGTGTTTCACCTTGCGATGGACCGTTACGGACATGCCAGGTACTGACGAATTCAACCTGTAGGCTTAGTAACATCTGTGCTTTTTGAGCCATTTAGAATTTTTTTACAATTGCATATGCGTTTTATGTTGCCAGCTTTATGCTGCTTCTGCAACTTTTTACGTTTCGGAACTAGAGAAATGGAATGGAACGAGTTCGGCCATTCCAGGAGTGGGGAATGGGCCCAGTGTCACCACATTTCTAGGAGTTGAAAGGGAATTGAATTATCAAAAGCTCTAATTCTCAGGAATAGGAATTGGAATGGAAGGGGGTGCCCATTCCGCAACACTGGTATGCCAGAAACGTCTCTAGCCTGGTAGGCTCTTTCACGGACTGACGAAGAGCCTACCAGGCTTGAAAGCTGTTTCTGCATACACAACATGTTACTGGCGACCTTTCTCCTTGATTTGGACGATCATCTCCTTTAGGACGAATAATTTCGTGATTGCATATATATATATATATATATATATATATATATATATATATATATATATATATATATATATGTATATATATATGAGTATACGAACATTGAGGCGGACAGACGTGCCATGATTAGCGCCAAAATAGCCGTCGCACACTTCCGCTCAGGAATTTCCTTACTCATTTCCTTTTGAAGTCCAACGTCAATTTTGCTGTAATATCGGATATATGTCATGACGGTAACCCTGATGTTAGTGAAAGTAGCACCGTAAAATGAGACATCTTCTGGATAAATCACATTGACATTACTATTTTATGAACTTAAAAGAAAGAGATTAACAAAACCATTTCAGACTTATAACTCATCTCTTACCTAGATGAAGCAATAAATGTGCTTTCGGGTGCCATATTCGCTTTACAGGAATAATGGTGACAGCGGCTGTTTTTTTGTTTTGTTTTTCTAAGTACAGTGCAGCGCTTTTTATTTCGGTTACTATGACCTTCGTTTTGGTTAGTTTGGCTTTAATTACTTTTCGTCTAGTTCGAAATGACAATGTTTTATCGATTATAATTTGTAAACAGAACATCTCAATGTAGTGACCCATTGTCACCACAGTGGGGCATTGACAACTTTAACACTCCCGGCCAAATCCCTCACTGTGCAACCCGCTGAGGCGAATAGTTAGTGAGGGGATTCATTATCAGACATGTGCAACGGAAGGTCACTGGACTTGTGGAACGTCTGGAAGTGTCGGCGCTATACATGTGTTTTTTGTTTGTGAATGTTTAACTTTAAGAGACTATACTTTCATATATCCCATGCAGCACTGCGTTGTGGGAACCAGTTGGCCACGGAGCGAAGTGGTATAGTTTTGATTTCGATCCCCCTTTCACCGAAAAGTTTGTCACGAAAATATGCGTGCATCCTAAACTACACAGACCATTATTTTGTACTTTGTCTTTTTTGCATAGCGCCGTGTAGACGTCCCGAGCGCATAATTTCCATAGCCTCTAGACTAGCATACGAAACAAATTGAAGATTTTTTTTGTGTTGCGTGTGGACGTTCAAAAGAAGTTTAAGAGAAAGTGCAGGTTTAGAATAGTGTCATTAAAATATTTTATACGATCTCCCTCGCAAATACTTAATACCGCGAAAATTAAAGAACAACTGTAACTCTTAAGGCCGTAGAAATAACAAAGATTTGTAAATGAAGGCAATGTCGGTAGCTCTAAAAATTATACCAATATGTGGGGTAAATTCAGAAATCAGCCGGTGAACTACTGCTATTCGCTTGGGCGGACATCAAAGATTACGGTGATTAGTTAGCCGCTTCTGCTACTCTGTCAGGATGGAAACCAATTCTTTCGTCGGTGTTCACACGCAATAACGAAATGGGCGCAGCCTTTATGGAAGTACGCCGTCCCGTGTGAGCACCACAATGCCAAACAAAACCTGTAAAACAGGGAAAAAACACTCAGAACGCTTTTCCGGACGTCAAGAATTCTTGATGATTGTGGACGCAACAAAAAAGTAAGGATGAACGACGCCTTAGAGGAGCAGTCAAAGCCCGAACCAGGAAGCTCCTAGAAAGAAAACTTGCATCGCCGAATCTTTTGTTGCCTCAAAGATCAATCTAGCACTCGAAGACACCTGGTCTGAAAGAGGTGATTGCTAGGCTGGCTGCGTGTGTGCGTCACAGTCTCAGTTTCCCTTCTGCTCCCTCTTCACTAGTCATCTTTCCTCTCACTGGCGCAGGACACACGGAAAATGAGCTAAAACTTGCTGCTTATGTGGCGACGAGATGAAATAAACACCTGCTTCAGTCATCGTCGTAATTGCCTTCTCCGTACTTGACATTGTGGGCGTCGTATATATCGGGAAACTGGAAAAGAACGAAAAGAAAATCGTTGTCTCGAAAAGCGCCCAACCAAATGGTGTTTATTTTGTAGTCGCCCAAACGGTTAGTCCTAGATTCGGGAAACACGAAGGCCCCGATTCCGAGGCCGACTGGTTTCTGTATAGGCACGGAGTCAAAGACAAGTCACGTTTGCATGACACGTCGACATATGTTAGTGAAAGTCTGAAGCAGAATAATTATTACATGCTGTGTAAGAAAATGCATTTGTCGAACATTTCTTGTTTCGTGTGTGCGTGTGTGGTGTGTGTGTGTAGGAGGGGACGCCGTTGCAACTGATTACCAGTATAATATCAGAGAAGGAACAAGAAATGGCGAAAGTGAAGGACTTATTGAAGCAAAAACGGATTGCAGGAAGAAAGGTTCAATTAGTTTGTGAGGAAGAGTCAGGTCAAAAAGTGGGTGGCTTCCGGACGTTCACGGTGCTAGGGAGTGCACAGCACAGGAGAAAATTTTCAAGCTCGCAACTGTGCAGTGTAGTGAAATGTTTTGCACAATAAAGCGCGAAGTTTAGCAATTGATGCAAACAGTGATAAGTCGCCACAAAAAGGGTGTTGCTTGAGGAACCGTCTGTTGTCATGCGACAAACTGTGCGGTTAGGAACCATATACCATCATTTAATAAACTGAGGTATGCAAAACTAAAGCAATTGGAATCCAGTAAAATAGTAAATATCACGACGCTACTTTAAAATAAAACAAAGAATACAGAGGTTTTTGATTTTCCTTTATTGAATTTCCCACTTCATTTGCCACGCCTGCTATTTTTAATAATTTTTGTTTTAGTTTTCACGTAACAAATATTTACAACGTTTATTTATTGTAGTGCAATGCAAAGTTCAGACTACATGCTTCATCTCACCCATGTGTTTCTTGACATTGTCAACAAAATAAAAACTTTCGGTAGTAGCCCCAATCTATCTACCTCTGCTCAATTTGTTTAACGAATCATTTCAAACAAAGTGCAGTCTTCATCTGATGTGTCGATCACGAGCGGCCGTAGTTACAGCGACCGCAGCAACCCCAAATATTTGCGTGCGCGCCCACCGCTCGGCCGCGCGCAATTGAGACTCCGGTGAAAGCAGCACGCTCCAGCTTCATCGTTCCACCGACCCGTGGCGCGAGAGTCGGAGAGTGACGTCACGGGTCTCGCCGCCACACCACGTGGACGGGCGCCGTGTCTAAAAAAGACTGCGATCGACTGCCGGACGGAAACGAATCCGGGCTACGGACGAAGGTGCGACACGGAGTTCGGAGCTCTCGTTTGGACGTCTTCTTCCGGGTGTGCCCTCATTCAAACTTCCCTGGTTGGACGCTGCTTAGCTTTGAAGTAAGGCAACAAACCAACGGTCATGCCATCTTCCTGGATTGTCGGCTTGAAACCAAAGTGGTGCCAGATGCGACGTTAGCTCTGCAAAGACGACGCCTCCAGAGTTTTCGGCCGGACGGACTCTAGCCTAGACCGATGGAAGTACACGCGAAACTGCAGAGACCCAAGCGACCCAAGTAAAAGCGGCTAAGTGCTTGCGTCTTGAGTATTGTGACCACGAACAATGATGACTCCTCGCAGGATTGTCTTATTCATCCTGATTCTTTCTGCTTCGAGAGGTGAGTCCTGCATATTGTCCCAAATTCCAACACCAATATAGGTACATCACGAAACCAACGCCTCCTACTGCGTCGACCAGATTTTCGCATCGGCTGGCCCGTCTTTATCAAAAAGATTTGAACATATGATATTTCGATTTTCTTTTTTTATATTTTGAGTAGCATCACTTTGTAACATCAGTACACATCTCATTATAGCAACTCTGTCTGATTACGTATGATTACACCAACTTAATTCTCATGTTTATGTGCTCCGTGATTTTTTTTCTTTCTATAATTTCTCCTTGAGTGCTTTTTCTGGCAGATACCAGGTTTTCGATTTTTAAGTTGTATGTTGTTATTCAAGAAAACAAAGGTGTCCGGGCGAAATTGATAGTCAATCTACTCCAAATAATCTGGTGTTCCTTCGTTCAAAGTGATAAGCTTTGCAGCAGTAAGCGTTTCAATCAAAGAAAGTCTTCCAGGATTTTTTCAGCTTCAGCGCACACCTGCTGATTCATTGGAAAACGTGATTATTATATAAGACTCGGCGCGTGCTACAGAATTTCCGTAATTGTAGTGATTAGCGGCCAGTGTAAAACTATATGTGCACCATAAATGTAGCTGCGATTGCAATCAGCTGCAATTTAATTGTGTGGTGTGTGGTTCTTGAGACATAGTGAAGTTAGTCGGAAACAACGGGCTTGTAATGTGTCTGCTGTAATTGAGAGATTCAGCCAGTGCAGCACCACTGCTAGATATGGGTATTCAACGTCCATTACGCAGTTCTGATACATGACCGCACGCCGGCGTGATGCGTATCCAGATGGCAGCGGGTAGGGGCGGCAATTCAATCCACGAGCCCAGAATTTGCTCCACTTGCTTCGAGCTGTGAGGCGTTAATTCGCTGGACCACTGATCCCCACCCGCTACAATTTACTGTAGCATTATTGATATGGAAAAACAATAGGCCGAAGGAAAGATGTCATCGCGCATTTCTAGAAATTTAATGCAGGAAGTTTCTAATCTTGCAAGGCGGAGCAAGAAGAGTTACTAAACATAGAAGTCCAATAGTCGTTGGCTAAAGAAAAAGGCGAAATTTTTTAATAAAAATTTAAGAACTATGTACAGTCGTATTATATTGATCTCCAATCTTGTAGGGCACATTGTAACAACTGTTACCCTAACATCGATCATCCTCGAAAGATAGATGAATTGGCACTACACACATTCAACAACGTCAATTAGGGAAAAAAATGAAGTTCATAAAACTCATATACGATGCAGCGCGTGTCCTTTCCCATACTCATATTCATATAACTCAGCAAGTTTTAAGAGAAGGATTGTAAATAAAATATCGAACCTTCTGGAGTAAATTAACAAAAGTAGTGCACCGAACGTATTTCTGGGATACTTTTGCTATCCGCTCCCAAGTTCCAAACCTCAAGACGAAAGACGGGCAGCATCTCCCAGCGTGCTTGATTATAACTAGGGTCCCGTGTTTTCTGATACATCCGAAAAACGCCAAAGAACACTCCCGGTAAAACTTTGGTAAATTCGGACTTATCCGATAAACTCTGAATTTTTATGTTCCAATGCGACTCCCACCCCCTTTCCCGCAAAAAGAAAAAAAGAAAGTAAAATATTTTTTTCTTTAATTTGATCAGCGCAGGGTCAATGGTCCTTGGAAAATGCCCCCATAATTATCTTCCAAATCTCGGACCGTTGTCAAAAGCGGTCCTACTGCTTGTCTCGTCAAGGTTGATTCAGGGAAACAGGTCCTTGTACATTCGGGTCTACGACAAAGACGGTTTCCAGTATGCGATTTGTGATTTAGAGAAGGAGAGGTGTGTGTTGAAACAGTTGTAACGTTCGTAAGTGTAGGACACTCAATGACAAGGGGTTAGGGATACAAAACTTTCCGCTGGCGGAACGACGGTCCGGCTATCGGGCTGCCTCCCGAGTCCCGACTGACCTCGTCCCAGCGGCGAAACTCGCCAAACCACTTCCCTTCTCCCTCCGGCCCGGGGGACTCTGTCGCATGCACGGTGCACGTGTTCAGGAACCGGCGGGCCCCCAAGGCCGGAGCGAGTCGGGCCGGCCTCCGCAGTGACGACGACCGGTTTCAGGGAAGGGGAGCACAATACGCGGCCCGCCGCGTACCACCATCGGGAACTCATTTATTGTCACGCTACAAATTCCTCCCTGTTCAGCTGAAGAGGTCCCAATCTCAGCATTAACACCCGCGAAACACACCAAGAATTTTACGCACCTAAATTATACACCAAAGAAAAACGCAAGCGCAGCATCTGGACACACAAGCACTTCACACAAGAAGAAATAAGCGGCAACGGAGGAGTTACTGCACATACAATTGTCACACCTGACCCTTCCTTTGTTCAAGTCTTGCACTGCGTCGGAGTCCATGATCTGCCGGTTTTGTGGTTACTGTACTAGCACTTTCACTTTGAGCTCTCGACGGTTCCGGAATGTTCGGTACGTCCACGGCATCAAAGAACTCGTCCTCCGAACTCTCATCACTGGCTTGATCGAGCCCCGCCGAAGCATCCTCCCCAATCTCGCCGTCCCCGTCGGGGTCTTCCAGACGTTCGTAGTACGGTTTTAGCCGTGCCACGTTCACGATGTCCTTCCGGCGCCCGGTGCGGTCGACGATTTCCCAGTTGTTCGCTCCGGTCTGGCGCAGCAGTCTGAAGGGTCCATGGAAAGGGTGCAGGAACTTCGTGGTCCGATTGCGTTTGCGAATGGGCGTCCGAATGTAGACAAGGTCTCCCGTGCGAAAAGTGGCTTCCCTTCGGTTAACATCATACCTCTGTTTGTTCTTCCGCTGTGCTTCCAGCTCACGAGTGGAGACAAGCTCTCTGGCTCTTTGCCACTTCTGCAGCACCTCTTGGTTGCTCGGGGCCCGCACCTCGTCGGACTGTAGTCCAAGTGCCGCATCAAGGGGTAGCGTTGCCTCTCGTCCGTGCAAGAGGAAGAAGGGCGTGAACTTTGTCGTGTCATGCACAGAGGTATTGTAGGCGAAGGTCGCGTATGGCAGAAAACGGTCCCAGTCCCGATGATCAGCCGACACGTACATGCTTATCATGTGCGAGAGAGTGCGGTTAAATCTCTCGCACAACCCGTTCGTCTGCGGGTGGTAGGCAGTGGTCCGGTGGTGATTCGTGGCGGTCAATCGGAAGAGCTCTTCTATCATATCCGCAACGAAGTGCCTTCCCCTGTCGGTGATCAGGCTTAGGGGAGCTCCGTGTCGAAGTACGACGCGCTCCAAAAAGTGTGTTGCGGCGCTTGCCGCTGTCGCATCGGGAGTTGCGACCGCCTCCGCCCATTTGGTATGGTAGTCCGTGATGACGAGAACGTAGCGATTGCCATCAGTCGTCCTGGTAAGGGGCCCCAGGAAGTCCATTCCTACCTGTTGAAATGGCTTGGGGCTGGGCGGTATCGGCTGTAGCTTTCCCGCAGTCATCAAGGGTGGCGTCTTCTTCGTCTGACAATCAGGGCACGACCGCACATGGCTGCGCACGGCTCGAAACATCCTCGGCCAGTAATACCTCTGGCGAACTCTCTCCCAGGTCCTCTTGACTCCCAAATGCCCGCTGGTCAAATCATCGTGGCACGATAACAAGACTTCTTTACGTAGCTGGCGGGGGACAGCCAAGGCTGACCGGAACTTCTCGAAACCTCTTGCCCGGCGATACAGTGCTCCATCGAGGAGGTGAAAGGCCCGGGCAACGCGCTTCGTTTTCGCTGCAACGGGTACCTCCGGCTCTTCGAGGTGGTCTATGAGCGTCTTGAAAAAGCCATCCTCTCTTTGCATTTTCGGCACGTCGATTTCCTGCAAGGCCAGCAGCGGGTACTCGCTTTCATCGTCGTTGGTCTGCTGCTCTACTGGTAGTCGTGAGAGAGCGTCGGCGTTCATGTTCTTTCTGCCCGGGCGGTGCGTCACGGTTGCGTTGTATTCCTGCAGCAAAATACTCCACCGGACGAGTCTTCCGTTAGGATTTTTGGCATTCATTAGCCACGTCAGGCTAGACTGATCCGTGATAATCGTAAAATGGCTGCCGAAGATATACGGCCTAAACTGTCGGCACGCGTACACGACCGCGAGGCATTCCTGTTCCACCGTCGAGTAGTTCTGCTCCGCAGGGTTGAGATGTCGACTCACGTACGCCACCACCCTCTCCTGGCCGTCCTTCCTCTGAACGAGGACCGCGCCGATCCCATACCCACAGGCGTCAGTGTGAACCTCAGTGGGCAAGTCTGGATCGAAGTGACACAAAATGGGAGCCGTGGTCAAGCACCTCTTCAGAGCCTCGAATGCCCGATCGCAGTCATCACCCCAGTGGAAGGTGACCTGCTTTCGCGTGAGGTCGGTGAGGGGTCTTGCGATGTTAGCGAAGTCACGAATGAATCGCCGGTAGTAATTGCAGAGGCCGAGAAAACTCTGTACGTCGCGCCTCGACCTCGGCACTCGAAAATCGCTCACGGCTCTCACCTTCTCGGGATCAGGTCGAACAGTCACTCCGTTGATCACATGTCCGAGGTATCGAATCTCCTCGGCACCAAATGTGCATTTGGAGGGCTGTAGGCGCAAGTTGGCCTCGTGGAGGGCCCCGAAGACGTCCCGAAGATCACACAGGTGCTGCTCGATCGTCTTGGAGTAGACCACGATATCGTCCAGATATGCGAGGCACACCCTCCACAGCATTGTCGACAGGACTTTGTTTATCATGCGTTGGAAGGTGGCCGGTGCATTGCAGAGCCCGAATGGGACTACATTGAACTCGTACAAGCCTGAACTGCACGAAAACGCCGTCTTCTCCTTGTCCTTTTCCTCGATGGCGACCTGCCAATATCCGCTGGCCAAGTCAAGCGTCGTGAAGTACCTTGCTCCCTGCAGGGCGTCGACAATGTCGTCGATCCTTGGTAGTGGGTGAACATCTTTCTTGGTGAGCTCATTCACTCGTCGAAAATCCACGCAAAACCTCCAGGTATCATTCCGCTTTTTGACGAGTACCACTGGCGATGACCAAGGGCTGGACGATTCGCGAATCACGCCGTTCCCGAGCATCTCGTAGACCTGCTCCTGGATCACAGTTCTCTCATACGGGGAGTGCCGGTACGGGTTCTGTCGAAGTGGGGCCGCGCTGCCTGTGTCGATGCCATGAGTCATGACATGAGTCCTTCCAGGCGGAGAATCGGGCGATGCGAAGAGATGACTGTATTCACTCACAAGATTCTGCAGGCGTTCTCTTTCGCTTGGCTCCAAGGTCTCTCCGAACGACACGCCTTCCCTGGCTCCAGGTGTCTCCGAGGTCAGTGGAGCGGCGACGCCCAGCTGAACATCGGCGATAGGGATCGCGTTTCCCATTTTCGTGCCTTTAGCAATAAAAAGCTCAGAACCGCCGGGATTGGCCACTCGCACGCATCCGATACCTCCGGAAAGTTCGGTGATGGTACGAGCAATCACTGGACGCTGTTTAGAGTGGTTGCCAGCCGCAGGTTCAATCACGGCCAGTCCGTTCATGTCAGCTCTCACCAACACCACGGCCTCGGAGCGCGGCGGCATGCAAACCTCTTCGCAGCAGTATACGGGCGCGTCTCCTGTAGTGGTAGATTCGTGACCGGTAAGCCCGAACTTTTGTCCCAGCAAATAAATGCACTTGTCAGGGAAATCCAGTACCACGCCCGCAGTGCGACAAAACGGCAGGCCGCATAGCACGTCGTAGTCAAAACCTTCGATCACGAGGAAACGCTCCCAAAGCTTGTTGGCCCCGACTGTTATCTCAAGTTCAACTTCGCCTCGCGGCACTATAACTGCGCCGCTGATCACCCTCACACTTATACCCGAGGGGCTGCACTTCAAAGGGGCCTTGATTGTGTTGAGAAATCTTCCCGAAATCACATTAACTGCCGATCCCGTGTCGAGAATGAGAGACGTCTTCTCACCATGCACTGTTGCCGGCAGCATAGCCAGGTGGCTCTTTGCGAGAGTCGCGAGAAGTGGCTCGCCCTTTGCTTCCCCGGGAGGTGGCCTTAGTCCCGGGCGGGTCCGTTTCCCGACTGAACGTCGCGTCTTGGGCAGCTCCTCTGGATATGTCCCACTCTTCCGCATTTAAAGCAGATAGGCTGTCCGTTGGCGGCGCGTGTCGTGCGCGCGGGGAATGTGGGCCTTCTGGCATTGTACTCGGTGAGCGGTTTAAGCACTTCGGTCAGAGTTTTGAAGAAGCTGCCTACCTCCAATTGCAGTTGTGGCGACGACGTAACTTCAGGTGGTGGCGCAGACGGCTGTTGGTAGAAGCCCGGTGCTGTCATTCCCTGTGGCGTTGCTCCTTGGGTTTCCGAGGAAGCTTGGCTGGCTCGTACCTCCTGACTCGCGTGTTGCGACGGCCGAGTGTTGAAGCCTGGCAGTGGATGTGACGGCATAGCCCACATATTCTGTTTGGCCATCTGGCTTGCTTGGGTCAGACGCTGGAGTGTGCCGAGGAAGTCGGCTGTGGTCTGCGGGTTGGCCAGAACGACTCGTTCCAGCATTTCTGGCCTGAGGCCGCGGGTCAGCTGTCGGAGCTTTTCCTCCTCGGTCATGGCCTCGTTGACTCGCGCGCAGAGCTGGAGTACATCGTAGAAGTACTCTTCCGGTAGCTCCGACGGCAGCTGGAACCGCTGGCTGAGCCGCAGATGGGCCCACTCTCGCATGCTGCGGTTCCCGAAGGTCTCCTTGAGCGCTGCTTTCCACGTCTCCCAGGTAGTTGGTGCGTTGGTCCCTCGCAGTGTCGTGGTGTACCATTTTCTGGCATTTCCATCAAGAGCAACGCACAGGTACTGCTCACGGCGCGTTCCGTCCCAACCGTTGAAATCCCCTGCCCGCTCGTAGAACAGCAGCCAGTCGCTGACGTCCTCTTCCGGATTGCCTTGAAACACCGGTGGCGTAAACATAGACCTGAACGCCGCAGCTCCCGGTGTTCCGGCTCCTGGGGTCTGGTTCGTGGCCATCGCCGCCGTGTTGATGATCCTCCCGCTCCGCAGAGCCAGGAGTCGGCCGCTCCTGCTAGGCCGTCCGTGGTGTCGATGGTGTCGACTGAAGGCGCCCCACCAGCTTTGAAACCGCTGTCATATCGTAGAGCCTGGACCTACTCCGCACCTCCACCACTTGTAACGTTCGTAAGTGTAGGACACTCAATGACAAGGGGTTAGGGATACAAAACTTTCCGCTGGCGGAACGACGGTCCGGCTATCGGGCTGCCTCCCGAGTCCCGACTGACCTCGTCCCAGCGGCGAAACTCGCCAAACCACTTCCCTTCTCCCTCCGGCCCGGGGGACCCTGTCGCATGCACGGTGCACGTGTTCAGGAACCGGCGGGCCCCCAAGGCCGGAGCGAGTCGGGCCGGCCTCCGCAGTGACGACGACCGGTTTCAGGGAAGGGGAGCACAATACGCGGCCCGCCGCGTACCACCATCGGGAACTCATTTATTGTCACGCTACACAGTGAAAGCTATGGACCATGAAGATTGTATTAACTAGGGAAGAGGGGCAGTTGAAACTTCTCTATTACATCCTTAACCACTCCACCTCGCGTGGCCGCGGGCTAGATTGATGGAACAGGATGTGATGACTACGAGCTTCCTAGCGACTACCTCCTGGAGTTTATTGATTTTAAGGTATCAACGTTTATCGAAGCAACACTTCTGTGCAAATTTCGTCGTGGAACAAGTTAGTATTGCCAATGGCAATGGCACCAACGCCGAATTCAACTGAAGAAATTATGATTGATACAAGCGCGTTTTATTTTTTATCTGGCATACGTTTACATCCCGTTGTTATTTATTTATTTATTTTTAATAGGAAACACTGCGAAATTAAACTCCGAATTTCGAAGAATTGGGAATCAAACAAATATAAACTCCGATAAACTCCCAATTTTCGGCAAAACAAAATAAACTCCGAAAAACACCCTCCGAATTTGACGAAAAATAAACTCCGAAAACACGGAACCCTAATTATAACTGACAGGACATTTCCTATTAAACATATTCTCCTTTCTAAAAGCGACAAAAACGCCCAGAAAACGGGCACTACTTAAGCTGCGATTAATGTTCCCTAGATAGGTTATTATACCAGGTTCTCCCATTCAGTTTCTCCGAACGTGTCATCTCAATAGCTTACGGAAGGAACAGCGTGTGTACGAAACTGGTGCATAAAGAAAAATGTCTAGTTTTGACTTGGAAAAGTAAAGAAGAACATAGCAAAATCAGAAAAAAATGTAAAAACGCACAAGAAGATAAGACCAAATTCCACAGCCCACGCAGAACTCCACACAGACGTGCACAACGAGATTGTCTGCGAGCTCAGACGGAAGACTGGCGCGTTGTTAGGGCGAGGCAAACACACCTAGATTTGCTATCGCTTGTTCCCCGGACAAACAGGCCCACTTGCGAAACAACGCCGGCTCGATGCCTCGGAAAGAAGAAGCGGAGAACGCGTCCGACCTGGCCCGAAGGGGAAGAGGAGACAATCTTCCTCGCGTCACGGGTCGGCGTCTTCCCGTCCATTTAAGGGAACCTCGTGTCCTTGTGCCACCGCGCGAGGTTCGGGACCGCGGTTTAGACGTCCCAGACCCGCTTTCTTCGATCTCTCCTTTAGACGCTCCCCTCCCTATATCGTTTCCACGTTGTACCGCGTGTCATCTAGAGGTTCTTGCACCTGCCACCCCCTGAGCCTCTGCACGGATTACGAACTCCTGGGATCGAACATATACAACACCTGCCGCTCTGTTCCATAAAAGCTCACTCTAAGTTTCCGAATTCGTTGCATTTTTATCTTGCCCTGCTTGCTTGTTTGGCACTTTCTTATTTTCGGAAAGGAAGGAGGAGGTTTGTCACGTCTTTCCGGAAATTCTGTTTCTTGGTTTATTTCGGCAAGTGTTTTCTAAGTTGTTCGTAATCCTTTTGTTTTATTTATTATGCTTCGTTTGTTGATTCGAGGAATAATGAAATGAATCCCGTTCAGCGTTTTCACAGCGTGACTTTTTTGTTTATATATTCTTTTCTTTATGAACATTTCTTGTTCGTGGTTGGTAATAGTTTTCTTTAAACGTACCGTTAACTTTTAGGGTGAATAAATTAAAAGGGGGTGGTTATTCTAATAGACAAAGATCCTGGATCAGAAATGCAAACGACAAGTTGTTCAGCTTTGAACCACTGGCACTGACGGCGCCAAACACGCGAGCCGCGAGCTCCCCCCCCCCCTCCTCTACCCCCACCCCCTTCTTCGCCGCCCTTTACCTCTCTCCCTCTATTCCGCCTATTCTCTGTTCTTGCTGTTCGTTACTCTAACCGCTGGTTCGATTGCGTTTTTCAAATATCGCTTGTTTGAGCCCGGAACATTTCAATACAGCTCCTGTGCTCAACAGCTATCTTCAAAAGACGCGCGACCTGCAGAGTTACAAGCCCACGGGATTATATCAAACAAGAAATAAATCTGTTTTCATTTTCAACGAACAATACAGTTTCGCCGGCCCTTGTTGGCTTTAAAAGTTTAACAAAAAGAGAAAATAAAAAAAAAGAAAGGGAAGGAAACAATTGATGTCACCATTATAACTTCCCCCGGTGTTTATTTTCATGGAAACCCATGTAATCTGTATCCACAAGTACATCAAGGCTCCCGGGTTCGAGCCTTGCAACTCCGAGGGTTAGGAAACACCCCTTGCGTGTTCTTTCTCCGGTTTGAACTGAGTTAGGTGGAGCCGTTCGTAAGTTCGATGGCTATTTATACGAGTTACCCGCGAGAGAATAAACAAATCGAACGGAGCACTGAACTCGGCATCGTTTCGTGTCCCCTCCTCCCTTCGATTGGTTTATTATTTCGTGTGTAAATTAAACCTTAACACGCTACGGTACACCTAAGTACTTCTTATGAGTTGTGAATGCGAAAGCATGCACGTCACTCTTCCGCGTCATTATTTCTTCTGCGGCATATTTGCGTCGACGGCAGAGCGCGCCCTCTCCTTGCCGCTCTGACCTTGGACGTTCCGTGTTATCGGCGGGCTGACGGGACACGCAGCGCCATGGGGCGGCGGTCGTTGAAACTGACTCGCAGCGGCCAATGGGAGCCTCGTCGACCCGCGCCAGCCAATGGGACTAAAGCGGAAATTTATCAGCTTTACTCCGCTCATTTGGGATCGGGGAAACTGGGTGCCCGTTTGGCTATAGGCTTTTCGCGTGGTTTCATAGCTGGGAGCTGGCGTCACTTGAAGAAAGGATTTAAGGTGCATCAGAATTAATTGGGGGCTAGTTGATTGAACATCTAGACGGTGGTTTTAAAAAGCGCAAAGGACTAAGAAGAGAAGGAGGGGACAGAACAGAGCGCTTACTTACAACTGGCAAATTTAATAGAGCATCTAGAGAACGACAAGGTGGAAGTGAAAAAGGAGAAAAGAAAGATAAAATTAAACTCACTGCTGTTACAAAGAACATATTTAGTTTTAGAAATCGAAATGAAAATTATTTTAACTTCAGCTAAAGGCAAAGTACTTGTCACGTAAAAGAAAACTGTCTATAAAACAAAAAAGAAAACAAATAGAAGAAAAAAGAACTTCAGTTCTAGCGGTGTTTTACCTTAAGACTTTTTAGCCGTTTGCTCTAGCGTACTTTTTCCTTTTTCTTTTTTTCTTTTTTTTCTTCGTTCTTTTTTTTCTTCTATTTGTTTTTTCTTTTCCTTTTTGTTTGTTTTATAGACAGTTTTTTTTTACGTGACAAGTGCCTTTAGCAGAAGTTAAGATAATTTTTATTTCGATTTCTAAAACTAAATCTGTGCTTTGCAGTAGCAGTGACTTCAATTTTATCTTTCTTTTCTCCTTCTTCACTTCCACCTTGTCGTTCTCTAGATGCTCTATTAAATTTGACAGTTGTAAGTAAGTGCTCTGTCCTGTTCCCTCCTTCTCTTCTTAGTCCTTTGCGCTTTTTAAAACCAGCGTCTAGAGGATTTAAGGTGTTGTTGGCGCGGCTTCAAAGCTGATGACGTCAGCTCGCTCCATGTGACAGTTTATGCTTTCGCATTAAAAAGCCATAGAAACGTATAAAAAGTACCGTGGCACTATCCCTTGGCCTTGGATCAATACAAAATGGGGCCGAAGTTAGGACCGCATAATTGCTAAGGTTGTCTCAAATTAGGCGTTTCACTGGCTTGCTAGCGGGCTTTCGTTTACAAAATACAAAAAAATTATTTTAAGTCTATACAAACAAAACAAAAAAAAAGTAACTGAGATTTACAACTTAACGGGAGCGCCTTTAACGGTGATTCCAAAGCCATTGAAACAGACTCTGAGGATCTAAAATATTTCAAGCACTTGCATCATGAACCATAAAATTAAAGAAGTGATCTGTATTAATCAAGTTGAGAATAAAGTAATTATCTCCGTAGAGCACAACACCTTTTATGCTGTAAGTCGGCTCGTTCGATGCACTGAAGGAGCCGTATGGTAACGTAACGTAGGAGCCGTATTGTAGCTGAAGGAGCTTGTAATTGTAACGAATGATGAGGTGACGACCAAGGAATAACTGAGGAAACTGAAAAGTTCAATGGGGCGAACTTGTGCCCAAAACACAAAAAATGAAAGACGTTTACAATCCCCTGTAACGCCGAATTAGAGCGCAGCTCTTGAGGAGGAGAAGGGGAAGGTACGAAGAGGAGGCTATGGCCCTCCTCCTTTCCTCCGATTTAGGGGAAAATGTTCCGCTAAATTAAGCGCGGAAATTTTCCCGCTAAATTTAACTGGGAATTTTTTCCGTTAAATTTAGCGGGAATTTTTTCCAATTAAATTTGGCGGGAAATTTTTTTCCGCTAAAGTTAGCGGAGAAAATTTTTCCGCTATAGTTAGCGGGGTAAATTTTCCGCTAAATTTGGCGGGAAACTTTTTTGCTAAATTTAGCGAAGATTTTTTCCGCTCAACTTAGCGGGGAAATTTTTCCGCTAAATTTAGCGGGGAAATATTTCGGATAAATTTAGCGGGGAAAGTTTTCCCCTAAATAGAGCGGGGAAATTTACCCATAATGCACCGCGCGGTTACGCCGACGCCGACGGCGACGCCGCTCAAGCCGGAAACGGGCGCCTAAGAGCTGCGCTCTAAAAGGAAACAGAAGATAAAATTATTAAAACCAACCTGGATTTGAAACCTCTAGCCATTAGAACCAAACTAGCCCGTCTTGCTTTCCTTCATGGCCTATACTACTCATCATCGGAATTTCGTAGCATCTATCTCCAAGATCCATCTTACATTTCAAAACGCCGCGATTATCCACTAAAATTCAGCCTCTCTTATCCAGAACTAAGAAATTTCAAAATTCTTCCCTTTTACTTGCTATCGCCGACTGGAATTCCCTACCCGCTCACATCGTCCATGAAACTGATACCATTAAATTTCGCGACATTTGTAATTCTCATTTGAAAAGTGTGATCAGTGAATTTTTTGTTGTTGTTGTTTTGCTGTTTACCTTTTATTATTGTGCACTGAATGTTGTATATATTTACCCCCTCATGTAATGTATCCCAATTGGGATACCTTCGAGGAAATAAAATCTGATCTGATCTGATCTGAACAACAGAGCGTTGCGGGCCTTGAGGCCGCCATAATAGCAGGACCTAACGCTGGGGCGAGACTGACTCCGGCTTGCCACGCGGAGCCCGTTTTCTACACTCGTGGGCTTTTGGAACAATCGATGTGGAAGGTTCGCGCACATGACTTTCTAACCTCCAATCAACAACACGGTTCTTGAATTTACCAGAACATGACATTACAGAGTCCACAAAATGTGTACCCGCGGCCAGGTATGCGAACCCTGGATTTTTGCGTGAAAGGCAAGAGTGATAACAGTTACGCCACGAGCGCGCTGCCTGCTTGTTCAGGTGCGCGCGCGGCAATCTGGCGCATAACGTGAACCGACGCATGATTTATTAAAGGAAATCGTCATTGCACTCCTGGTTGGTTTTTGGCACGTCTCATATATGATGGAAAATCAGACATCCAGGAAATGAGAGAAACCGAAAGTAAATGTCTCAGTTGAAATTGCAGGATGAGGTGTCCTAAGGAAATGCCTCACATTCTATCAACATAAGTTATACACCAACACGTTGTTTCTAAACATGCAGACGTTTCGCAAATCAGGAACTCTAATATGGCACGTGGTGACCAATGTTAAGGAAGGTCACCGGAGCAAAAAATAAAGCGAATTTGAAAAACATTCGCCCGTGTGGAACTAGGTTATAGTTTGTTTATGCGTAATGGAATATTAAGAAACAAGCGAGATTGAAAGTTGTGACTGTACGGAGATTTCATCCATTTTTTTTTCAGGTAACATTTGCATCGTTTGAGCCAGGTTCTTTCTCATTCGTGTGTAACAGTCGTCTAGTTCACCATGTTCCTCTGCACTGACATCTGAGGCGCAGTTTTACCGTTGGCTTATCTTCAAATGAAAGCAAATGAAAAATTGTAGGTACAAAAATCTTTTCAAAACATGGCGAGTGGCAGCAGCTTTGTGTTTGTGCGAGGGACATAAAATTGGAATCGGTCCATGAAAATAATAGTCGCTTTTTCGCATAAGTTGGTGGTTTTAATCTAGCTCTCAGCGCAATGATTATCAATTGCCACCATAAAGGCAGGCAGCAGGGCCTATGAGATAATATACACTTTTCCTTTAATTCACGTCGCCATCATGGAGCTGGGAGCCCTGTTGAAAGACCTTACACTGTAGCAACGAAAAGTTTCAAGGCAGCAATGTTTCTAGAAATCTGTTTTATTTCATGGCCATGTTGGAATTGGTACTTCAAAGAGGCATTACTATTTCATCAAAATAATTTTGATTCATTCGTAATTAAGAAAATGTGCCGACATTCATTAGTTCTGCAACAGGGGATGTGACTGATAAACTATATTGTTAATTATTTACACTTCTGGTGTGTTAGTTCCATCTTACGGTAATACGAAAATAGAAGTTCTAACTTTTATTTTATCTGATATCAACTGGACTAAAAACAAATACCATGATACAATAAATGTTCATAATTATTATATTAGCTATGGATAAAGAGTTTTTGTCAGACAGTTGTTCAAAGCCATCTAAAAAGGTTTCCGCTTGGGCAGAGTTGTAGCCAGACCTGGTTAATGTATTTAGAAAACATAGTCTAATACTGCATAACAATATTAGGAATTATGCTCTATCATTTGTAGCCATTATTGAGAAAACCTGCTATGTTGCTCGATAACTGCATTGCAAATAATTTGTTTGTAATTAGACTACAATATTGGGAAATTCTGGTAGTAATTGGTTTGGAATATAGGACGCATCTTTAGGTACATTTATAAACAAACCCTGGCCTATTATTGGATATCAACATCGGAAATAGTCAAGTATCATTTTGACCAATATCGGAAATCTGGGCGTATTACTGGATACCAATGTCGGAGATGCTGGAGTATTATTGGGTAGCAATAATATAGAACATCACGGCACCATACTGACTACAGATATTTCTCTCTGACTGGATAAAATATAATACCAATATTCGCATAACAATTAAAGTCATAATTTGCTATATATAGGCATTTTCAGTTGACTAACGTTGGAGGGGTTGCACCCCAATATTGGGTTCGATATTTATTTATTTATTTACTTTATAGGCCGAGGCATTACAGAGAGGAGTGCGTGAAGCAAACACACACAAAAATCATAAACTTCAAAATAAACACAACACCAGTGTTAAAAAAATGGTTTCAAATGGCAGATTTGAAGCGGACGATGGCTATATTGGAATCTAATTGATACAATATTATGCCAACGTTGTACCAACACTGGCGCGCAAAATGGGACTTTATCGTGTTCCAAGTTAGCCTACTCCGTGTGTTGATATAAAGGTAGGGGGGGGGGGAGGTCTTAGAGACCACAAATATCAAGAACGCGGTATTAAAAACGCAGGTCACAGGACGAAGAATTCATATATTTGAGGGGAAAATTACAAAGTGCTTTTAATACCTTGAAGCTTTATTCATGTTCTCTTATGATGGAAAAAAACAACCCAATCTCAATTTCTCAAAGTCAAAATATAATATACACTATAATTTCTCAAAGTCAAAATTATAGTGAAAACTAGACCAAATGCTCAACTTGATGTAAGACAAAGAGGCGGAAGCAGCCTATATCAGCAACAACGAAAGGATAAGCCCTACTTTCCATCACTCGCGCGGATAAGGAGAGCTTCTTTATTGCAGTCTAAAAATGGCATCACACAGTACCACTGCACTGCGTAGTCAATCCCGATACCTACGCATTGCTCGTCGATCCGTATAGATTATGTTTTCTGGGTTCCTCATATTTTTGTCATACATTTTTTGTTCATAATTCCACTTATAATTTTTCTACTCCGCTTCAGGAAATACACAAAACAAATTTGCTTGAAGAAAAAAAAAACAGTCCGGTTCGTCTTTCCCGTTTCACCTTTCACTCCCAGCGCCACGAGTTTGGTTGCTTGCGCTTCGCATTTTCGCGCTCGATCCTTTCGACGTGCGTTTCTTCACTCCTCTTCATTTTTTGCAGAATTTTTCTATTGTTTTTGGTTGTAGTACACTATTTTTTTTCTCTCTCTCTTTCGTCGCGGCCCGCATTTTCCGCTTCTCAGCTGTTTTCAAATTCACCGCTTCGGTGAAAATCCAACTGAAATAGAGCGCAGTAAGCGCACAAATCAGATTGCAATTCGACGAGCGCTCCAAAAAAAAAAAAAAAAAAGACGAAAACAACAAAAAATTAGAGGACACAAAGAGAAAGGAGTTACTATGTAAACAATATTGCGAACAAATGACCGGAACTAAAATGAGTGAGTGGAAAAAGTTCATAAAGACCTGGTTCAGCATAATCGAAGCTAGCACGCAGTCGCAGCAATCCACATGGGAAAGATTCGCAAGCGAAAACGATCCAAGAGTACATTGTGTTTTGCTTCCTTCAGGCAAGAAAAAAAAAATCAAATGTTAGTTTTTGTTTTTTTAGCGTAGTTTGTGCTTCTTTTGAAATTCTCTCGAGCTAAACTGGGCTAATTATTCGAAGACTTTGGTTTGCAAACCTATTCTTTATTATGTGTTGAAAACGACACATTGAAATGCACAGCTTCGGTATTCCTACTTTGCATTTCTATTTTTACTCACTTTATTTTTGTTAGTTTATAATTTCTAAGGGAAGTGCCACTCCTCGTACGAGTGTGCACCGGCCCCGGTTTGTTTTTATAGGTTTCTAGTTTTAGCTATTGTGTCGTAATTAACCACACGCGGTAAATATGTCTCTGAACCCTAAAATTCAGATAGCGACTCTTTTTGGTCTTTGTTTTATTATTTGAGTTGTGATTTGTTTACTTGATTTTGCTGTTCTCTATCCCTTTTTTTCTTATGAAGTGATTCGCCCTCTCACGCTATTGTTTGCAGAAAAAAGTAGTTATTTTATTATTTTAAGGAACCCAACGCAGCTGCAGGAGTGCTCTTCTCGCAGTAGTGCAGAGAATATCGAAATGTACAAAGCTGCGTGGTACCTGAACCGTAATTATTGAAAAGAAAATATCAATCTCCAGACTGACCGATTGTTGACTATCTCCTAAAAATCGCAGAACGACGCCCTTTACGCACTTCAGAGCGTATTTATCTGCAGTTGTATCGTTCCTAGTAGAGAATCCACCGTTCGATAATTATGGTTTCTTGGTGTTACGCTCCTTTCAACTTTATCTGCGAATGTTTCTGCCGTCTTTAAGCGACTCAAACCTAATGATTTGCAAATGAAACGGTAAAAATATATTGATAACTGAATCAAAGTTTGCAATCTCACACGCGACTGCTAAACGCGTAGGTATATTTTTATGATATCTAAAGTATTCTAGTGGCCCTAGATTCTTGAAACACAAAGTTGGTGCCCAAGGTTATAGAGCGCGCCGATTGCACCATCGTAAAGACGACTGTGCGCTATTATCGCCGAAGTCCAATCGCTGCGCTTCTCTAACTTTCGCCGAAGCACACTTAGTGTTACGAGCCGATGTGTCCAAAATGAACACGCGACATCATGGCGTCGGTCGTCTTTTTGCGCGTCTGTTTTCAGCGTTAAATCCAATCAAGCAGCAAGGGAGCGCTTGACTCTTTTAGCCTGTTTGCACGTGTTTATGGTTCTGCTAGCCTCGACTGCGCTCTGACTTGCGATGAAACGAAGTACTTCACGAATGAATCCGCAAGAAATATGTGACGCTACGCAACGCACCGACCTCTTTTACACCTCGTCACAAAATTAGACGGAAATCAAGGTTGATTCTCTTCTAGAAGAACTCACTAAGGTACATTCAAACAGAAACAATTCTGAACGTAGACGAGTAGAGGTATTGCTAGCGCAGCTCAAAGAAGAGAGCCTCATCATTTCTTCCTTTCCCCGTCCAAAGTAGAGGCGCGACCTTTCAAGAACCGGCACGGGTCCGTCTGTAGAGTTCCGATAAGCGACCCTCCTAGCGATGCCAGTCTCCTTAGGATCCCCGCGAGAAGAAAGCGAAGGGAAGGAGGCTTATCGAGCCGCGCGAAAAAGTTATGGTCAGCGGCAGATAATGTATGTTGCCGGAAGAAGGTCCACGTTGCTTTCTGGGCAGACGCCTCTTGGGCTGGCTGCTTTTCCGCGCAGTCCCACGTCAGGTCGATATTAGTTTTTTTTGTGCGGACTCTAGACGATACAAAGCTTGGTTAGGTGTATCGGAGTCCGAGTCTTTCTTCTTCACTGCCGCCATTCTGTCGGTCGCTTTTGTGCAAGGTAGCCGTGGCCGGGCTCTGGGGAAAGGAATGAAAGGCCCCTCAGGGTCTTAAAGACAGGTATACATGGCACTAACGCTGAGTGCACTCCGCAGTTCACTGCGGGGTCTGCACTAGAACCGGCTTTGGAGTAGAATCCATTCCGGCCTCGGTGTGAATAGAGGAACCGCATCGGAGAAAAAATCAAATAAAGGAAATGGTATGTGGGATATTCTTAGCCGCTTCTTGGCGTCGAATTTTATGCTTGAGGGAACAAAAAAACTATTTTGATAAGTGTATTTTTTGCTAAACCAAACGCACAAAAAAGAAAAAAACTGCAGCAGTAATAGGTGGGAGATATTAGGAGCGAAATTCATTCAAGTTGAGCAATCCTTCCACATACTGATAATGCCCTCGACTACATCGTGAACCCATATGTTCATGAACTGACTATTTTATTTAAGAATACAATTGCTCGAATGAGAAAAACAATGGTCATCGACCCAAATAAAAATAGTTTGCACATTTACACTAGATATTTATACATTTAGGCTTGGGCTAAAACGGTCAGATTTTTACGGTAAACTAACTTGGTTCAAAGCGAAACCATTATTTTTTTTCCATATACCGAATGTTTTGTTTTTAGTTTAATTTAATATTATTTTTTTTTATATTTGACCGGATCGAAAACTTTGTAAAATGAATACAGAGGGGATAAGTAGAGCTGATAGTCTAAAATATGGCTCCCGAAAGTTGTCATGCATGCCAGTTCCTCATTATCTTCCCGGGTTCTGTTATATAGAAAAGACTATCTCGCCGTTTCCGGGCGCAGAGGTAATTTTGCGAAGCATCCGGCTCCAGCAACCAGACATTACTATGTCTCATGAACTATCTCTGGCAGAAATTGCGATTTTCAAAAATGACTCCGCTCGCCAGAGACCTCCTAATTTATTTATTTTTTATACTCTTTCGGTACCACCAACTAAGATACGACGACAGCGAGATAAAGACTACAGCACAAAAAAGTGGTAATTTAGATTGCTTCTCAACTCTGCAATACCCCGCTGCGTGTTTGGTCTATATTCATTAAGAGGCGGAAGTAAGTTGTGTACTTAGAAATGCCACAGAAGTTTTATATATATATATATATATATATATATATATATATATATTTATTTATTTATTTATTTATTCATTTTTTAAATGTTCCTTAAACTTTTGCAGTGGTCTGTAAAAATATTAACTATTTTGTTCGAGAGTAATCAAAACGTGTATTTTCCACAATATTTAGGAAACTAATGACTTTTCGTTTTACCTTGAATTGTATCCACTCGTAAAAAAAGTATGTTTATATGGTGTAAATAATATACTACATGTATGAGTTTTTGTTTATGACCTCTACAGTTGTCGCCGAGCAATTGTGGAGCTCAAAAATTTTTCCATCTAAATTATTTCATTTTTACGAAAGGGCGATCTCGAGTACGCGCAGGCAACCCATTGGCAATAGTAAAATAGCCTAATTAAAAAAATTACAAAAATAACTATATTTCTTCGGCATTATCTAAAATGTATTTATCGGTTCAGTTAAACTGGTTGGAAATAGAAAGCTAACGACGTAAAATAAAAGCTCTAATCAATTCATTGCGGCGCTACACACTGAGTGAAAACATAATGTCGCCAACTCAAAGTGAAATGAGCAAAGTAAGAATTGAAGCTCTGTTGCCCCAATGCTAGATTCCTTGTTATGGTCTTTTTAATATACTTCGAGTTCGAAAGCGTACATTCTTGACGCCAACTTAAAACTTCACGTTAAACTAAGACGCAAACCTTACAAATTTATACGTCGTTTTATTCTAGGTTAGAAACGAATTTTATAAATTTTAGAACGAGACCTTATGCTCATCCGAGACCACAGAATGCGGAGGGAGAAATGGCGACCACCGCAGATAAGAGGTAAATTTCTTGTTCGTATAAAACCTACAAAAATAATCAGTCCCGAAAGTTTGTACGCCGGGATGTGGGATGCTACCTCATATCCCGACATCTGGGATGATCTTGTATAGGAAGTATTCAGTGGCGGCCATAGCTGTGTGCACGACTGCCGAGAGCGTGCTGACGGCGAGCTTCCAGAGTTCGTTTGCAACGTGCATTCCGCACTAAATACATTGCCGGTCTAAGCAGCCGATATTAATGTCAGCTTGTTCTGAGCATGCGCTCAAAACAGCACCCTCGTATATATACATATATAACGGGCTTGGTGGCGGGGGGCCGAAGGCGTGGGTATAACTGAGAAGAAAAGAAAACCCTTGGTGAAAACAGCAACAACGGACGGTTTATTCTTCGACGTTTCGGCCGGAGTCCGGCCTTCGTCAGGAAGAACTTTTACAGATGAACGCGGGTGGTATTTATACAATGCTACGGTCGAGTCCAAGTTTCAAAAACGGCGGGATGACGGTTGGAGTTTCCAAAGAAGCGTAGGGACAGTTCCGGATGGGCAAACGTTTATATCATTGTATAAACGTTTGCCCATCCGGAACTCTCCTTACGCCTCTAAGGAAAGTCTAACCGTCATCCCGCCGTTTTTCAAACTTGGACAAGACCGTAGCATTGTATAAATACCACCCGCGTTCATCAGCAAAAGTTTTTCCTGACGAAGGCCGGACTCCGGCCGAAACATCGAAGAATAAACCGTCCGTTGTTGCTGTTTTCTTCAAGAGTGTTCTTCTTTTTTTTTCTCAGTTATATATATACATATCTATATATAAGTGTAACATATAAAAAATTTCAGTTTTTTGAACCGCGAAAATAAACTAGGCATCGCCGAACGCTCATTCTCCGCCCAAAGGTAGCGCTAGAGGTTACAACCAGATGCCAAAATTTCAGCCCGATCCGATACCTTTATTCAAAAGTTATAAGTGATTTTCTGAAAATTTCAATGGGAAAATGGAGCGCATTTTTGCCCGTTTTCGTTTTCTGGTGCCATACAAGCCCCATGTATTCGAAAACTTCGTCGGCCGCCATTTTCCCATTGACATTTTCAGAAAATCACTTATAACTTTTGAATAAGGTATCGGATCGGGCTGAAACTTTGGCATCTGGTTGTGACCTCTAGCGCTACCTTTGGGCGAAGAATGGGCGTTCGGCGATGCCTAGTTTATTTGTGCGGTAAAAAAAAAACTGATTTTTTTTGTGACACCCTATATATATCAGGGTGTTTCACGAGAAGTTGGACAAATTCGATATTGCGAAAACTACGCGCCGCACAACAAACAAATACTTGTGTCGCTTTTGGTCCTGGGCCAGGGGCCTATTTAGGAAAATTATTAAGTCCAAGATAATTAGATTGTTAATTATTTTTGCGTAATTAACTTTTTTAATATTGTGTTTAAGGGCATGGTTTCAATAAGAAAACTGCTCAGCATCATTGAAAAACACATAAATCAACAAATTGCACAGCAATAGAAAGGTACGCCAGCATGCTTTCTGAAAACCGCACAAATGACTCTTTCTGCGGTGCTTGTCATCGCGCAACGCAGCAGAGGCTGTTTGGCCATCGAGAAGGCCTACAGAGAGCCAGACGAACTTGCCGGCTGCATACCGTGCGACAGTCACCCAGTTACGCCCGAATTAGCTCAGAGTCGTCGGCCTCGCATGGTGGACAACGAAGCTGGCGCAGAGTGCGCCGCTCCAAAAATCACGCTGGAGCAGTCGAGCTCCAGTCGATATGACCCATGAGGAAATGCTCCGCCTCAGCATAGATCTTGTTTATGCGGTGCGCACACCTATACTATGCGCAGGTGTGGGCTACTTTATAAAAGCGAGTCGGCGTATATGTTTCAAACGCTCGAATGCATCTTTTTGTTCACGTTGTTGCAGGTTACATAAACTATTCAAGCTAAAAGCAAGGAACCCGACTGGACTTTGCGCTGTATGTATTTCCAGATACCTATGCCTGACGTTTTGTCTGGTCTAAAATCTTCCGAAGTCAGTGCCAGGGTCCTAGACCGCACCGGCGCGTGATCAAAGAAACCGGAAATGCGCCCGCGTGTAACTTTTCTTCTTGTCTCCACTCACGGAAGTCATTAGCTAATGGGGGATGCAGAAGAGGCGCGCGCCGCTGCATTGCGCCTAGCTGCTCTCCCGGGTGAACCGACACGTCCGCTAATACAAAAAAGAAGTAAAGAACGATAAACCAGCTGCGCGTGCGGTCAGGACCCAGATATACGGGGCGTTGTTTGGTGTTATTGCCGCACTCGGAGATTGGGAAGGCCCTGCCTGAGGAGAAACATTTCTGTTTTGATGATGAAAAAGATAGCTTTGGTCTATACAGCTGCTTTTGTGAAAAAGAAAAGAGAGTTAATCATGGCGGAAAAAAGATTTGTTACTTACTTATGACCGCTACAAAAACCGTAGAAAGGTGTAATACCAAATTGTCAATGCTTCCGGCCGATTTGTTCAGACACTATTTAACTGAAGACTTGGTTTAATCACATTGGAAACACGGGACGAGTGAGATTCATGACGACTCCATGAAGATTCCATGACGATTCTCTTTTGGCACTCCTTGATGAGACAAATCGGATCGTAGCACTGGTTTCGTTCGGATTTAAGTGAAACCGGACATAGCGGTGCAAGTATTGGCAGCGGCACCGAGAACGGCCAACACCACCTAGACAGAAGCCCTCAGCACGTGCCAATCACAGTCAGATCTGATCGAGGCGCGAGATTGGGCACGAGTGCTGTGTCAGTGTTCGGCTGGGCCTTCTGTCCAATCAGCGTGTCGAAGGGCGGGCTCGGGCCCAATAGCGGAGTTAGCGCGATCCGACTCCTGATGGCGTTTCATAGAGGGAGAGTAAACCACGCTGAGGACGTTCTGTCTAGGTGGTGTTTGAACGGCTCACAAGTAGGCTTATCCAGGAGTGAAACGTGGAGTCGTTTGATGCTTTTAGATCCAATGATTCTAGTAAACACCATCGAAAATCTTCTCAGGCATTTGCTCAGATCGTGCGAATTGCATTTTAATGGCCGCAGCGCAGAAGGGCTGCATATGGCGATTCATTATAACATAAAATATTCGTGTGATGCTTCCCGCCGCGTGCTGCAGGTAGCAAGTTTTGGACATAGTAAATCAAGCCATAATGGTTCATTTTTCTTTACTAGTAAGATAACTCATTTTTAAAGGTCCTCATTGCAGCTATCTCTCGCTCTCGCGCTTAAAGTGCTATGTCTGCTGCGATTATCCAAATTTGCGCACGCATTAGTTGCACGGCTGTTTCCGCGACTCTTCAGAAGATAGCACTCGTGATTTTGTTATATTTTGAATGCGATATTACTACTTCTAGCTCCCCCCCCGATTTCGTGGACCTATCGGCCTTCTTCTGGTCTCCTTGTGGCCACTTAATGCCTTCTAATGCGGTGACGTCACGTGACCTATGCACCAATTAAGTTTCCCCGGTAAATTTGGCGGGAACTTTGATGTCACGTGACCTAAGTTAACAGGACCTAAAGACAAATTAAAAATTTCGCTAAAATTTAGCTGAAATACTGAAGTCCCGTGACCTATATGCACCAATTCACTATCCCCGCTAAATGTGCGGAAAAACACATCACGACCTTAAAAATAATGTATTCGTCATCACTCCATCACATTCGCACCCCTTCTAAGGAAATTACGACCTTGACGTCGTCTTCGATATCGTCCGAGAGGTCGTCCTCGGCGTCGACCGCAACGTCTTCCTTGAGGTCGTCCTAGAGGTCGTCCTTGAGGTCTTCTTGAGATTTCCTAGAGGTCGTCCTATAGGTCGACCGAGACGTTGTCTCTGACGTCGTCCTTGAGGTCGTCCTGGAGGCCGTCTTTAAAATGCCCTATAGGTCTTTCTAGACGTCGTCCTAGACGTCGTCCTTGAGGTCTTCCTTGAGTTTGCCCTAGAGGACGTCGTAGAGGTCGTCCTAGATGTGGCCTTAGATGTCCTCTAGAACGTCGTCCTGGACATCATCTTAGACGTCGTCTTTCGAGGTTGTCCGAGACGAATGCTATAGGAATCTCGACGATAATCAACAACAGTGGTTTCTGCAGCAATGGTTTTTCTTAAAAAAAATGCTCGCTAATTCATGCATAAATAAAGTATAGGGAAAGCATTGCTTTTCTCCGTGTGCTGTGGAATGCCCCTCCACCCTCATAATATATATTTATATATCTTGTGTTCAAGATGTTTCTCAAATAAACCCCGTTTGGATAACGCAATGTCGTGCCGGACATACTCTTAAAGAAATCTTGTCGTAAAACATCTTTTAGAGACTACTCTCTAATTTGCTCCTAAAAAGTTATATTAAGCATTACCTAAAAGCAAAAGGTGCTTAGTGAAAATCACGTAAGGGGTTCTTTTAAGCTCCTTCTTTTATGCAAAATAGTTCATCGCCCAGTTGCATTTCTAGTGCGCCAAGGGCCGATAGGGCTTGAGGCAAAACCGATCTTTATGAGCTGAAGAATTCTTAGGGCGTCAAAGAACCTTTCAAGTACGCATCGTTTTTAGGATGTACAATATAATATTTGAAAGGCGTACATCGGTAAATATAGTACATTGTATACATCGGTAAACACGTAGTCTTAGCGCGAGGATGTATCCCGTGCCTTTCGACTATATACGATGGTGTAAATTATTTTTGACAGTTAAGACCTTTCTGGACTAGCACGGCTTAGCGGGTGGCGGTGTGAAAATTTAGCGAATGAAACAAACATTCTAGTCGGATGCTTTCTGTCGCACTCGCACTTTACAAAATATTTTACATTTTTACTCCCGACGTTGGTACAGTGCTCTTTTGACGAACGCAAGAAGATATATACGACATGGAACGGAAAACAAAAGGTTGATTATTTTGTCGCCTGAGGTGTCCGAAATTGCGCCTACGTATGTTGTAGCTAACGAAACCACAGCCCGCTCGGTTAGGGCTGGCGGGGACGTTGGGGACAGACGAGGTCCAAAACCAGTGAATGTGTTCGGGAATCATTATATTTTTCCAAGAATCGAGTATGTCTTGGAAAGTTCTATTGTTGGCAAGAGAATGGCGGGATAATTTGTTCTTTTCTTTGATTTTAGTGGCAGAACACTACTCGTTCTTCTTCAATTGCTTCTGGAACTACTAGATGTGTGTTTGTTAGGTATTACATATCAGGTATTATTCTTAAAAAAACCATAAGCGAAAGTAAATACATCGTTTCATGGCTCCTTTAGAAATTGGCATTTCAAAATTGCGTTTAAGTAAGACCGAATTGATAAAGTGAGGGCAGGGCGCCCGTGGGCAGTCCCCAAATTACTAAGTGCGCCTGAATATCTTTCTACTCGTCGCTTCTTCTAACTATACTCGAGCTGCCGTTTTTTTTCTAAAATAAGACCGTTACAAATTAGATTATCGATCATCAATCATTTTATTTTTCTTTCACCAGGCAAGATGGTAGCTGGAGAAAAAAGCTGCAACACGTCCAGCTTGGCAAGGCCCCAGCTCCAGGACAGCAGTGCGCGTACAGGGCTTTGTCCACAAAGAGAAATCTAAAATGAAAGCATTCTTCAAGTTCAGAAGGGCACAAAAAGGGAAACAATCACAAGATTCCAATGTAACATATAACATCAACTGTCACAGTACACACACAACACGAAACCTGAAGTCCACAACGTCAACAGTATCACCATTAAAGCTTCAAATGTTAAGCTATGGCTAAAATCTGCTTCAACATTAAGCTTGTTCAGAAAAGTTGGAAGTATGTATGTAAGTTTGTCCGGGGAGCACTACACTCTTCACTTCGCCGTGTGTTATAGACGCTAGTATTTTTATTTAAATTTTATATTTGTCGAAAAATACTGTTTATTTTTGGTGCTGTTTTATAAGATACTAGAATGCTGTAGTAATGTAGATGTGTTAATCTGACAACATTAAATTGGGCAAAAAAAGCACCTTTATTGAAAAAAATATAGGACATGTTTGCAACCACTCTTATATAAGTTTATTTTGCAGTTAGAATTTTTTTTATATTCCGAATGGTAGTGTTACCTACTACCAGGTGACAATATTGAAAATATGACTGCACGAGGCCGTGAAAAATTATTAACTTAACAAATAGGGTGAAAACTGTACGGTATCGGAATAGAATACCAACAACGTTTCTTGATTTTTTATGTATGTATCGTATGTGTTCCTTCTATGATAAATTATCTGAAAAGATTACACCTAATATCTTGAATGACTCTACTATCACGATTGGATTCCAGGCTATGGTGATATTTGGGTTAGAATGAACGGTCAGGTTTTTGGCTCGGAACAGCATGCACTTAGTGTTGTTTATGTTGATACTTAATCTATTTATTTCTTTCCAACTATGTAGCTCCGAGAGCATACGATTCGCCCTTTTTTTCAATATCGCCACATGTAGTGCCTTTCCAAAAATAATGTAGTGTCATCGGCAATAACCTATGACAGTGTAATATAGAACATTGTGTTCAATGTCATTAGAAAATAAAAGAAACAACAGAGGACCTAAAACACTTCCTTGAGGTACTCCTGTGCGTACTGTTTTTATAGTTGAAACTGAATTATTGATTTATACAAACTGTCTCCGTACAGCCAGATATGACTTAACTAAATTGAGTACAAGACACCGAATATCGTAACATAGTAACGTTTGTAGAAGTATGCTCTGGTTAATTAAGTCAAATGCCTTAGAAAAGCCAATATATATGACAAATGTCAGTCGTTGATCTTCTATATTATTTATGATGACTTCTTTTGGGCCAATACAGCGGATTCAGTAGGCCTTCCTCTTCTGAATCCGTTAGGACTATTTGTAAATGACAGCATTACCTCATCCTCATCAGTTGGGCATAAAAATAATGAATGTGCGTGTGCTCTAAAATAACCACATGGGTCTTTACTATTTGTCATACTAGGAGTGTTGGAGCTAAGTTTACGAAGTAATCATTGAAAGTATTTGCGAGTGACGTGCCAAATATATGTTGCCCACAGTGTACAGTTTCTGTTGACGCGTGTTTGGGATCTCGATTTTTTCCAAAGTTACCAAATAAATTACAAACATATTCTTGCTTCGCCTTTTTGCCATCGTATTCAGTTTCTTTCTATATGTCTTAAATTTTTCATTATCATGATTGTTCTAGATTCTAAAAATTTATTACATAAACTATTTTAGACGTTTTTTTGTAAACAAATCATGGGAAATCCATGGTTTCTTTGCTTTCTTACTAGGCTTTATAGACTTATACGGAAAGCATTTGTTATAAATGTTTTGTAAAGTTTCCAGAAATGTTTCATATGCTGCATCAGGTGAATCGTTGGCATAAACAGGGTCCCAATTAGAGGTACAAATGAGGCTCCTAAATGACTGCAGTCCTTGGAACGCAACGGTACGGATTCTCAATCCTGATTAGTGTTTGCAGGCTGAGAAGTGCGTGTTAACAAGACAAAACAAGGGTAAATGATCACTATTGCTGCATATAATTGAACCTAATGCATAAATTTCTTCCTGGTTTCAGTTTGTAATGAAATTGTCAAGTTAAGCACAGCCATTTTCTGTTACTCTCATTGTATCCGTAGTAACACACACAAAACCATTTGATTCGACTACAGAAAATAGTAATAGTTGATGCCTAAAGAGATCAATGTTAAAATTACATTCCACAAAAAGGGTATAATTCTTGTCATTGACATAACTGAATAGTTTATCAAGCACACAAAGCAGAATGTTAACATTTCCACAGAGAGGTCTATATAGCACACTGAAAACGTCGTTATCACATAGTACTGACAAAAATTTTAAAAGAGTCATTCAGTTCCGTAAAATCGGAAATAACGCAACAATTCAAAGATGATTCACAAGCATCGAGACATCTCCCCCTTTTCTAGCAATTCGTCGTATAGAAAAATGTTTGTAATTAGGCAAGGCAAAGTCATTTGAATCAGAAGTATATTACGTTTCGGAGAACATAAGTACGCTAAAAGAAAAACGCATGGTATCAAGAAAAACTTCACTATCATCAACTTTCGATAACATGGAGCGTACATTCATGTGGAAAAGGGATAGCACAGATTGTTTTCGGTTACTTATAGCATTGATAAATTCTTCAGGCTTCAATTGCCTCAAAAGTCCTCGTCTTCAGAGAAGGTCGATGGCTTTGAACTCAGTATCCAATTATCTGTTACAAACTCAACAGCTATTCGCTCGCTGGACATGCAAAACCGAGTGATTGAAAGATTGACCAAGACATCGAAACTCCCAAAATGGGAGACGAAAACGAAATATGTAAGAGGGACGTAGTTCACACTTTCTGAGCCTTCTTATCTTAACTCGGGTCTCATAAGGCCGAGGTGAGGTCGATGAGTACGGTGCAAGAACTGTGCAGAGCTGTTTGAAGCTGTTAAGCTGTTATACTGATGGTGACGTACACAACTGAATGAATGTTTATAAATATGTGAGAGCATGCTCAACTCTCTCATCTATAAAGCCTCATTATAGATTTGAGAGGAATCTGTAACAATCTAAAGCTTCAATTTTGGTCGACGTGCTTGGGTCAGGTGTCTGGAGGAGCAGACTACTTACTTTAGCCTCTAATTCGCTACAAAAGGAAGAAGATAACCACGAATAGTTCACAAATGCTCACTCACACTACACCTGTCTAGTTCGAAACGAGACTCGCCTAAGGTGCTAGGTAAACGTTAAGCGTAATCTCAGCGCTATTTCACACAAAAGCCTCGGACGCCTTCAATATTGCGGTCGAAACCTCGTTCATTTTGATAGCAGTCTCGACCTCACTTTTCTTTTCTAATCTCGCGAACACAATCGGAAGAGTGCCGCCGGACACGACCTCCCCAACCACCGGGACAGGCATTTCTAATCCAGCATCGCTGGAACCAGTCACGAATTTCCTACAACTCGATATAGTTGCCTACAGGAACGAATAACAGCCCGGAAAACCCACGAATGACAAAATGCACGCGATATTTATGCATGTCCGTTCATAGGGAGGGGGATGTTTATAAATTAATTAGTCGCAGCAGCAACCAGAGACTTTGTATTCTACACGCAAGAGACAGCATTCATTTTTCCTTTTAAAATTCAGGCCCCAAATTTTTTTCTACGACTAGGCAATCTGAATTTTGGTCTTTAAAATGTTTAAAATACATTCGGCTATTTAACATATCTTTTTTTTTACATAGTCCGAAAGTGGCGGGGTTGTAGTATGCAGGATGCTCTTTAATGGTTTGTTTCTAGGAAACCCTTTAATGCCACATTAACGCAGTCTGCGTGTATGATTTTCACAGGGGCGGATTCAGAACTCCGTTTTGGGGGGGGGGGGGCGGAAAATTTGTAAGGATGCTATTCTCCCATTCTTTCGTGTGCGCCATGGGGTCCACCCATGTCAAATTGCCCTCCGAGAAGGGGGAGGGGGAGGGTCGACTTTGTTTGGGGGGTGGCCGCCCACGTCGCCCCCCCCCCCTTGGATCCGCCCCTGGATTTACATGGCTAGGCGTACACGATAAAGAGGGCTAATCGTAACGAAGGGTCAGAGATAAAACACTAGAATACGTTAAATTGTGTTTTTAGTTTGTGAAAATAAACATATTGTTTCCATTATAAACTTTCTTAGCGTCATCGAAACCCGGTAGATTAGTAAATTTAAGAAATATTTTGAGCGCGTGGGAAGCGCGGTGGTCTGCTAGCGTTATCACTCGTGCAACAGTCCCAAGGCTGGGGGCACGAACAAACGCGGATAATAAGCGCGCGGTGCTGTTATCTTCCGCGTCTTCACACCAACAGCCTTCGGCCTATTGTACGAGTTGGAATTTAACACATCACCTCACTTCCCACGCGCTACAAATCTGTATTAAATTTAATGATCAGTGCTTTTCGCTGAAGCCGAACAAGTATCTCACTGGAACCTTATGTTTATGTACACATAATTTAAAAAATTGTTTAATTTTTAAAATAGGTATGTAACTGATATTGACTATTACCTGCGTATATTCACCCCCCCCTCCCCTTGGCCGTATGACTCGCCTGCACTTAACGGATTGGTGTAGCTTTCACGGCTTTTTGTTTAACCAAAACTGTGTAGCGAAAAAACATAGTGTATGTGTACAGGGTGTTTTAGAAACAGCAATCAAATTGTGCCAGCAAAAAGTGCGCATCGACTGACGAGTGGAGGGTGTCCTATTGGTTTCTGTTATATGGCGTATTTTAAGAGAATTATTAGCCACAGTAGCCACAGACGTCCCTTTCTGTGTCTGTTCCTTCTACTAAAAAGTTTCCAATTTATTCCACCACAGTCTCAGGTGTTTTATGACATGATTAGCTATCACCAGGTCGCCTGCAGACTCGCTGTCTTTTCAGTAAAATGAGGTTTTCAGTGACTAGAGTAATTAATATTTTAGATAGTAAATTTAAAATAATGGTTTCAATCAAATACGTAATTAGCATCATCATAAAGTGCTTATGTAGTCAGCTCAATTTACAAAATTATAAGGTTTGCGTGGCATTTTATGGCGTTAAAAAACCGCATTTTGAACGCATCTTAAACTTTTGGTTTCACAGGAGTTAACTTCTATGGGTGGTTTCTTTTGAAATCGAACACGCTTGTCGGGGTGGATCTTTCGATTTTTTTTTGAAAAATATATGTAATTGCCCCATTTATGGAAAGAACAAAACCGCTTTTCAAGATTTTAAAAAAAAATATTTCGCTTCACGAAAAATTATTGAGTGGAGCAGGGTGAAAATCGGTTTTTTACTCCGTGATATTTCTACCCAGTTCTGTACGCTGGTATAAATACGGGAAGCATACAAAACTCACAGTAATTGTTTGTGCTCTTGTATGTTATTTTGACTATTTTTAGTTCAAAGGAAAATAATTTTGTATTTTTTTTTATTGAGATAACAAATGCCAAACATCGTCTCTTCGACAACCCGGTGACATCTTCAGAGCCTTGTAACTCATGAGTTATTATATTTGTCACTTACCAAATACTATGCGGGTGTAGCCCTATACATGGGCTATCGACGGGCATAAGTTTAGTTTATTTTATTTTCACTGAAATTTTTATATAAAATTTCAAATATCGTCGAAAATGAAATTAACCTGTTATTTTGAACCCACTTTATTAAAAAAGGCCATCTTTTATTTCGTTCAATTTTTTTATTATTGCTGCCGATCATATGAACTTTCAATTGGCTTGATGCGATTTCCCCCTTTTTTGTTGTATCTTCTCTAAAAGTGACCAAGATCACTCCCACGTGACAATGCGGTGACCACTTCAGAGCCTTGTAACTCATGAGTTATTTTATTTGTCGCTTACCAAATACTATGCGGGTGCAGCCCTATACATGGAATATCGACGGGCATAAGTTTAGTTTATTTTATTTTCACTGAAATTTTTATATAAAATTTGAAATATCGTCGAAAATGAAATTAACCGATATTTTGAACCCACTTTATCGAAAAAAGCCATTTTTTATTTCTTTCCATCTTTTTTTATTATTGCTGCCGATCATTTGAATTTTCAATTGGCTCGATGGGATTTCCCCTTTTTTTGTTGTATCTTCTCTAGAAGTGATCGAAATCGCTCCCGCTTTCTCAGAACGGCCAAGCGCAGTTTCCGCAGGTTGGCTTCGCTGCAAAGACTATACTGCTTATTCAGCTCTCGGCCCTCCACACAGTCTACGAATCGGTCGTGGTGTTTTTTGGTGCAACCCTGCTTTTCATTAGAATAGGAGTTCACTTTTCAGCACAGCCCAGACAGCTAGTGTGAAAAGAGGAATTGTTAACCTCTGTTTTAGAAATGCCCTGTTCAAGTCCTGCCCCCACAGGGTGAAAGAAAGCTTCGACACACAAGCATCAAGGCTCAGACATGCGGGATATCCGTCTTACCTGTTGACGACAGTTGCTGAGAGCCTACTTAAGAAAGGACGTGAGGAAACAACCCAGCAGGCTCGTAGGGTTAACAAAAAAGTAACTGTTTTGCCATACCTTCATAAGATTTCCCACAACCTAAAGAAGGTTGGCTGTAGGGTTGGTGTTGATGTGGTTTTTCCGGCTCCGGAGAAGCTGTCTGGGCTGTGCTGAAAAGTGAACTCCTGTTCTAAAGAAAAGCAGGGTTGCACCAAAAAACACCACGACCGATTCGTAGACTGTGTGGAGGGAGTAGTGTACTCTATTCCCCTCTCGTGTGGCAGGAGATTTGTCGAGCAAACGGGGCGATGCCTCAATGATCGGCTGCGAGAGCACAAGTATAACGTGTTTAGAGTTGTTTCAGGCCACTTTGGCCGGCACTGCCGAGACTGTTACTGCGCTCCCGTCTTTGACAAGTGTGAAATGATTAGGAAAAATAAAGACAAACTCACTCGAGAAATCATTGAGGCGCGGGAAATTGGAAGATTGTGGCAAAACTGTGTCAGCATTCCGTCACTATCTTTATCAGATAAGGAACGTTCCTTTCTAGACACACAGTGACAGTGCATAGCGATGGCTAGTGAGCACGTGGCATCCAGGTCACGCTTTTTATTCATGTTTGTTTGTTGTGAAAATACAATATTTATACTCGCTGTTAGAACGAATGAACTTCAGTTGTAAGTCAGGGCCTTGTTCGTCTACCTTCTTGTCCTTGTCCGTGTCCTTGCGCTGTTTTAATCTTTAATCATGAAATACCAACTAGCCCAAACTTCTACTTTTGTCTAGCGAGAACAGATTTTGTCTTTTCCGCAAAAAGCTAAATAATAAGGACAAAAAGAAATTAGGACAACTGCAGCTTGTTTTACCACAATCCATATGAACTCTGTTGAAAAACAAAAACAACTAAACATTGACGGGACAATGTTCGACATTTTAAGGCTATATTTGAAGACCAGCCTTTGACTCGGAACATCAATGAGGCACACAATAAAATGTATTAGCCAACTAAAACCGAACACTGGACCAAACTGCTGCGTTCGTCGTTGGGCTCCTTGAGGTCACGTAAAATAACAACAAACTGTGTTTTTCTTCGACATGTACGCACCGTGTTACTAGGAACGGGTTACTTCCACCTAGGTACAATTACCGGTAAAAAGTAACCTATGTATTTACCCTTTTTAGAAAAAGAACGAGTAACATGCTTGGGTACTTCAAGGCCAAGTAAGTAGTAACGGTATATCGGTAATTTTGAGGAGTAATGTGTACAACAACGTTTAAACACCATCGCTTTAATTCTAACCTGAGTATGTGTCTATTGCGACAAAAACACATGGGCAACCCGAAAAACAAATAAAAGGTATGACAGTAAAGCAACGTTTATCGCTGAACACGTCAGTTGAACACTCCAGCTGGGAATGTCCTTCACTCGGCGAACGCATTAAGGTTCGTTGGTTGAACCTATGGAATCGTGTGCAGACCAAATGTTAACCAGGAGGTTGCCAATACGGGAAGGTCCGGAACTCACGGTCAACTTCAAACGTTACAAGCAGAGAGAACGAGAGAGAGAGGGGAATCTTAGATTAACCAGCTCATCCTGAAACATAGCACAGCCGTTCCTTCAAGCGCGTCAGTTGAACAACTCTTTAGCGTCGCCGGAGACATATCCTCAAGGAAGCGGGGAAAAAACCGATGAATATTTCGAGAGGCAGGTACTACTTAGTACTTAAGTGCAATGACTATTGAAAAGAAAACAATAAACAACGAAACAAAAGAAACAACCGCTTTTGTTTCATGGTTCATTGTTTTTGTATTTGGTCGTCATGGTAACAGAAAAAAGTAACTTGTTACTTTTGAGGTAAAGTAACGCATTCCTTTTGAGAACCAGTAATGAGTAACATGTTTAGTAACATTTTGAGCGAATATAGAGTGACGGTATTCAGTTACTTTTAGGGGTAACGTCTATAGATGTTTTGTTTTTCTTAGTACTTTTGTAAATAAAGAATTTCATATAAGTAATGATATTGTGTAACCATAATATACCGAAATATGACCCACCACCGAAAGATAACTCAACCCTATTTTTATCAACATTTGTTGTTGTTTTTTTTAACACAGAAAGACAGCCATTTTTCGGGCTTGCCGTGCCCTGGCCAGTGGTTACCTCCTCCGAAATGGCGTTAGTTGCTTTGGCGGGAGATAAGCCAACATTGCTGACTAGGAAGGACACTTCAGTGTGAAAACAAGTTTGGCACCTCAAAAAATAAAAAGATAGTTTTTTTTTTCATCATTACACATTGAAAGTTAGCCTACTCCTCATTTCACCCGAGTAGCTCTCGCCTTTAGATGGGCTACGTCTCGGGATGTTACAGTGGATTTATACGAGTTGACTGGCGACATTAAAGTATTTTTGGCATTAAACAATTCGCATAAATTCGTGAGGGCGAGAACTTATCGAGTCTGTATTGAGAGTTCGATGGGCCCGCTTATTTCTTGCTTTATAATTTCGTTTATCAAAAAAAAGCTTGTTTATATTCAATTCCCTACATTGAGTAACGTACCAGAATAATTCCTTGAAGAAGTTTTCAGGTTCAGTTTAACAAAACCTTTGTTTTACATAAGGTCATTTTGAAATCGCTTTTGAAGTCGTGAATACAAAGGCGATTTTGGAGTTCTAGACAATTACCCTGCTAGAGATAGTTTGCTTTCGAGAACAGTCATTCAACGCTCTAAAAGAGAATTTTAGTCCATTAAGTAAACCGCTAACTTGGCGTTTTTAGCGTGTATTGCGAGGTATTGATCACACGACATCACTCTGCTCCGGTACTCAATCAAATAGAAAGGAAGATGGGTATAAAAGTTTTCATCAAAAAAGTTTGTGCGGCGAAGACCTGGCGCTATATTTTAATTTGCATTGGCATTCAAGCTAGGGCTTTGTGTCAGGAGTGAAAAATCCTGCTTCAAGAAAGCGTCGCATATCCGACGACCCCGCACTCGCTGAGTCCCATGGTTCAACACTCGACCATTAAGACAGCCGAGAAGGGCCATGTTAACCAAGGAACATCCACAGATCTTAGTTGATCCTAGCCCTTGGATAGTGTTACGGCTGAGACAATAGGCATTCCCCAAGCAGCTGAAATTACATTTTAATACCATGCTCATATATGTATCCTAATACGGCTTTTGACCACTCATCCAAAGATGGGACCTCACTTCTTGAGATGCAGTGCGATCATACTTTAAAATCGACTGGATGGAAGTCTTGAGGTTTAATACCAGATTCCTTGAGAAACTCCGACCCTCTTCACTCACGATGGTCATCCGGCTGATAAAAACTTACGTATTAAAAACTGATTCACTTTTTAGAGCCGGCGAAACCTAACAAGCACACTCAGCCTTTTTATTTTTGTTTTGATCGGAAATTGTCAATTACGCATTATCAGCCTCAAGGGCTGGGGCGACGATGGTCATCTTCCGTTGCGCTGGTCATGCCATGGTACTTCGGCGGCTAAATTTCGAAGTTTTTCCGGACATGGTGTTTTTGGACAGGAATTGGGTTGGCGGGGAAATATGACTCGCCCCCCCCCCCCCCTTGGCCCCTTCTCGTATCGATATATCATATATCAGGCCTGTCATCTATTCCACGTTCTAAACACTCCTTTTTCTTCCCTTAGCCGAACGACAACAAACATAATACAACTGTTGATTGCTCTCTATAAGCGTTGAATACCACTTTTTATTGTTTTATTTTTTAGTCTGTTTTATTAAATTTAATACGCAAAGAGAATGCGGCGGTATAGTGGAACGTTCGCTTGAACACCACTACCAAGGTAGCACAAGGCCCTCGCACGTCTTCGCACACTTCGGTCAACGTGAGTGCGCTTGAACCGATAAACTTATATTCGGACGCCACATAACTGTGTTCAAAAGATGAAACAAAATCTGCTGGCTGTTGGCGCACTGACATTGACTGAAGTGAAAGGGGAATTAATGCATAGCCCTAGAGCTGCTGTGATAATGCTGGAGTGAACTGCGGCTTATAACATATTAGAAGAGGGCAGATAACTTAAAGGCGTCATCCGAAATCACCAGAACGCGGCATGCAATACCCGAAAGGCTCCCAGAGCCTTAAGAGTTTACCGTTTTGCTAGTAATTTTTTTCAACGGTAACAAAAATGAGTGTAAATGCGGTAAAACAATTTGAGAAGCCAGTGCAAGGACTAAAAATAAACAAAACTACCCTGCTGTACTTGAAAAACAAAACAAAGGCTACTCATTTCACCCTTGAAATATAACTTTATACATATATGGTATAGCGGGTGAAGGTGGCAAGAGGGTGAATAATGCACTGAAAACAAAAGCTTGATCACAGAACTGTGTGCCAGAAGCAAAAGGAAGAACAAACATCGAAAAACAGCAGAGAGCGATGACGGCGGCAGCCGCGAGCGACAGTGCGTCGGCGTCACAGCTGGCTAGCACGATATTTAATGAATCGACAATACCGTTCTCTGCTCCTTATCTACTCAACTCGGCTTCTCAAACATTCTGCCTAGAGTGTTTGGGAATGGTTTAAAACGACAATGACTAGGCAAGGACATTCCGGCCTCCTTATCTTTTACGCTCGGTGTAAAAGTAAACACGAATCTTCTAAATGAACGGAGACGCGTTCCTCCTCGGTCGTGCACGCGGCATTACTCCCCTCTTTGAAAGTGCTTCGCACCAATGTAAACTTAAATAAAGTAACACAGTGAATAACGGCCAACGGTACACTGCGGGGTCGTCTGAACCATAAATAGTCCTCAGTCCTATTGAGCATAAAACGGCTTGAGACGCACGACGTGCACAACCTCGGGTCGCGGCTAGCGGCGTCCTGCCGACCGTGTTCCGTCTGCAAGCGCGTCGTAGTTCAGGTCAACGATACGACGGAGCACCTTCTACGGTCCGAAGAAGTGCTTCAAGAGCTTCTCGCTAAGGCCGCGGCGTCGTATCGGTGTCCTTTGTTAGGTCGATGAGCGACGCAGAGATCTCGCGAAATCTCCGACGAAACGCCCGTAATAGGCGCACAATCCTAGCCATTTTCTCCCGGCCTTGCTCTCGCGGCGATGAAACTTCGACCACTGCGCGTGTCGTTTCAGGGTCAGGATGAACACTCTTGTTGTTTAGGACGTGGCCTAGGAAATTTAGTCCGCCATAAGCGAACCGACATTTCGAAGGCCTCAGCGTCAGTCCCGCGATCTTTATGGTTTGGAACTTGGTGCGGAGTCGTCGCAGGTGCTCGGCGAAATCGCTGAGAATACCACGACGTCGTCGAGGTAGACGAGACAGCTCTGTCATTTCAGATCCCCCCCCCAGCACAGTGTCCCTGACACGCTGGAAAGTGGCTGGTGCCGGACAAAGTCGGCAGTGCAACCCCTTAAACTCATACAGTCTGTCGGGTGTGACGAAGGCCGTCGTGTCACGATCGCGCTCGTCGACTTCGATCTTTCAGAAGTCAATCTTCAGGTCCAGCGATGGGAAGTAACGGGCGTGGCGTAGTCGATCAGAGCGTATCGTCGATGCGTAAAAGCAAAGGAAACTTTTTTTTTTTACAGCTTGAGCAGAATCTAGCGTTTTGTTCTTCTTTATTAGCACGACTGTGGAGGACCAGTGACTGTTTCGAAGGCTGGATGATGTCGTCCTGGAGCATATCTTGAACTTGTTCTCAGATGACCTCCCCTGCCTTCACAGAGACACGGTATGGCGATTGGTGGACAGGAAGGGCATGTTCGTCCGTAACAATACGATGCTTGGCAATCGTCATTTAGCGCAGCCTTGATGACGCGGCGAAATATTCGCCGTACTCGGCCAGAAGATCAGTCAGCTTTCGTCGTTCTGGGGCTGGGAGGGTCAAGTGTATGACAAGCTCCGAAGGCGGCGTCCTATTGTGCAGCAATGTCGATGAGTCTTTCTGAGATGGAGGCAATCGCAGCTGAGTCCGGAAGTTCCTCGATGTGGCCCACGGCAGTGCCCTTTGTGAGGTGCTGTGATTCCTTTCGAAATTTCGCCTCAAGAGCCATGGTGGGCCCGACCTTGAGCTACGTTATGCCTCTGGCAATGCAGATTCCTCCTCCCCCCCCCCTCCACCGGAGCTATTGAACATTTTCTTTCAACAGACCTTCACCGCATATAACGGTTGCGATCCCTACCAGCACGAAGACACTTGACAACGGCGGCCGGTTCACATGGTCGGCAAGGAGCACCGCTTCAAGGGTATGGCACCTTTTCTGTGAAGAAATGACGAAAATTCTCCTCAAGCCGCGAAACGCAATAGTCGTTTTTCAAACGGACTAAAGAAAAAGTTTGCGAAGTTTATTTATCTAATGACCACTCAGTGTTCTTTGCTGTTTGAACGAAAGCGTGGATGGTTCGCGAGCTTCCTGTGAGCGTGGCTCTTGATATTGGGCAAACAACTACTTTTCACTGTCTTACTTTTTCTTTTTTTTTGTTTATTTTGTCAAAGCTTAAAGCAAAATACTCCTTACTAGCGCCGTACTCCTAAAATAACCACCTAAAATATATATTTGCCTAACAAGCTGCGTGTACGTGAGCATTCCAGTGAAACTGCAGACGCAAACATCAATGCACGCAAACATCTAGCATTTTACGACCTTCAAAGTGTCCATTTCTGTTGATTTGTATTACAAGTCGCTTATGGCAAATTCAAAGGACGGATCATATCGCAATTTTTGTGCGCGGATCGTGTATCAGATGAACATTATGTTACTGATTCCTGTGATCCGCATCTCGTGCTCGAACGAGTGGACGGTAATAGCCGAGCGCCTTTTCACTCGCGGATTTTTGTCAGGAGATTGGCATGAAAACTCTTCAGACTGGCAGAGGCACATTGTTTTCCTTGTATTTTTTTATTTATTTTCGTACAAGCAAAACAAAAATGGCGCATCATTGTGTTTTATCCGTTCGCTGATTCGGCTTGTCTCTGGATTCGTGGCTCCATGCGTGAAAGAATCAGCACGAACTTTGTCCGGATGATGCGCCACAAGTTTCAAACTATGTGGAAACTCGTCTAGTACGCCACAATCTTTTTTGTACGTCCATTTGTAGTGTACTGAAGCGTGCCATATGGTTATTTGTGCTTATTAGCAAAACAATTAACAAGTTTAGTTAATTTTCCGACTTATCCGGTGGATTAGTCCCCTATAATATTTTCCCCTGGCCGCATAACTGGTCTGAACAGACCGCCTTAGTGTACTTAAAACGGGTTTGATAAAAATAAATATTTTCAAAATATAATCAAACACAATGTATATTTAGTTACCGCTTTCCATCGTAGCCTCATTGTGGATACTTTCGGGGTGCATCAATTTGCTATCGTTAACCATCAATTTGATAATGATAGGACAAGGCCGCAGACCTACGACTAGTCTGTGATCGCAGTGAACAAAAACAAACGAACACGTTTCGGAAAAAGAAAATTTAAGAAAAGTAAACTGAACACCTTTAGAAAAGAGTTTATTGACGTAAGAAAACACACGCGATGCAATGTTTGAAAGCGAGTCTGAATCTTGTTCTTTCCGTCGGGAAGTAAGAACGATAGAATAAAAAGCGCTGGTTATTTGCTTTCTTTCCACTCGCTGATTCGCCTTTCAAAGCTACACTCGGGGTGCGTAGGGAAATGAGTGTCGGCGAAATAGGGCCATTTTTATCTTGGTTTTTTCAATCTTAACGTCTTCCATTCCAGATAGGTTTCTTTTTCTTCTAACGTTTCCCTATTCACTTTTTGATATTTGTATTGCGAAATCAGAACCATTGGGATCCTTTCAGTGTCGTCTAGTGCCCAAAGTGCAGCGCGGTCGTTGCAACGAGATCTCGACATCGGCTTCTCGTCGTTGCATTTCTATCTAAGCGGAGTGGGAAGGCGAGCCGGAGAACCCGGAGTCGTTTGCATGTAAGCGCGGCCGAGCACCGATATGTTGTAGGGGGAGTCTCGGATTCTCGTACGGATATTTGGCTTTTGCGTGCGTCGAGTGTTGAACTGATAAACCGGTAGCCGGAATGAGAGTCTGTATATCGAGACTCTGAAAGCTTAAAGCGCAGCTCTTAGGCGTCCGTTTCCCGCGCATAGCGGCGTCGGCGTCGCCGTCGCGTCGGCGTAACCGCGCGCGTTGCATTATGGCCCGTCACGGACCTATACACCGATTCAACTCCCAGCTAAATCTAGCGAAGAAACTGAATTGGTGTGTAGGTCTGTGATGTCCCATAATGCAACACTGCGCATTCAGCTTTCCCCGCTGAATTTAGCGGCAAAACTGACGTCACATGACCTCAGCACAAATTCAGTTTCCCCGCTAAATTTAGCGGGGAATTGAATTGGTGTTGAGGTCATGTGGACGTCAGTTTCCCCACTAAATTCCTCGGAGAGAAACCAACTTTCTTATAAGTCACGTGACATGAAGTCATCTGACATAATTTTCCCCGCTACATTTAGCGGGGAAACTGTAGACGCTTCATGTGACGCTCACTAGAAGCGGCAACGGTTTCACGGAAATGCGGCTTCACAGAATGCGGCTTCACAAAATCCGGAGCAACTAGCCAAAAACGCGCGTGTTGCATTATGGGGCTCCACCGTACCCTCCTCCTCCTCGCTGGCCTACCCTCAAACTAACCAAAAAAATCATATATATATATATATATTGTTGCGTAACCTCTTCTATCTAGAGTCCGCCTTCCAATCCTGGCGCGACGTACACCTTCTCTTCTTCTACTTCGACCTTCTGCGCGTTTCACTCGCGCCACCCCAGAGAGCTGTTCGTCTCGAACTAGCACCGAGATAGTCCCTTCGGGTGATGTATAGACTTCAGCTGACTGGCATGAGCGGGAAACACTCGTTTACGCTTTCGTCGACAAAGCACCAAGAGTTCCCTCTAGACGGTAGGTGACAGGTCCAAGTTGTTTCTTGATTTGGAAGGGTCCACAGTAGCGCGGAAGAAGCTTCTTCGGAACGTGTGGCAGACGCAGGTGCCTCTGCACTAGTACCAGGTCGCCCGGTTGAAATGACGGTGCGGCGGCGTCAGTACTCAAGCGTTCAGCAAGGTGGACTGCTGCAGGGGCAGGCAAGCTCTTTCTTGCCTCCGTCAATCGCCGGGTAAGCCGTTGGTATACTCTTGGCCCCGATGGGCCCACGTCGTGTCCATCGCAGATTCTTGAGGAAGGGTAGCAAGTCTGCCATATACCAGCTCAAATGGTGTCTGACAAGTGGCTTCTTGGATGGGAGGTGTTCAGTGCAAACGCAGCTGTACTGACATATCTCGTCCCGGTTTCTGTGTGATGTATCCACGTAAGCTTGTGGCAGGGTGTCACAACTTAAGTACAAGGTTTTGTTTTGTTCTTTACTGCAAAAATAAACTATATCACGGAAGGCTCTTTCATCCGCCCAGAGGTGGGCGCTGGAGGTCAGCAGCCGAGACGCCAACATTCTCCGCCCAGAGGTAGCGCTAGAGCTCACAACTCAGATGCGAACATTTCAGCCCGAGCTGATACCTTTCTTGCAAAAGTTATAACTGATTTTGTGGAAATTTCAATGCGAAAGCGCCATTTTTTGCCCGTTTTCGGTTTCTCGGTGCCATAGAGCCACATGTATTCGAAAACTCCGTCAGGCCGCCATTTTTCCCATTGAACTTTTCAGAAAATCACTTATCAACTTTTGAATAAGGTATCGGATCGGGCTGAAACTTTGGCATCTGGTTGTGACCTCTAGTGGTACGCTTTGGGCGGAGATATGAGCGTTCGGCGACGCTCTAGTTTATTTTTGCGGTAAAAAAAAATAAGCCCTGTAAATTTTTCTTTTGTGACACCCTGTATATCGCCCAGGGTGCGATTCGTTCGTTCCACGAGTCCATTCGTCTGGGGATGGTATGGGGATGCTGCTGCGTGTCCAATTCCATAATCCTGGAGTGCTCGTTCGAACAGTCTGCACATGAACCGCGTTCCCCCGGAAGAGCCTGTTCCAGGTGCTGCAGGCGTACTTCTACAAGTCGAGAGGTGGTCGGTGAACATCAGCGATTTGGTGGTTCACATTCTGCTCACACGGTGGTTACGCGGACGGCGAGACGGTTGTCAAATTGCTCGATGCAGGCTAGCGGCGTCGGCCGAACTTCTTCTCGGCTAACCGGTTGTAGAGCTCCTCGGTGGCCTGGGCCCAGGGCGGCTCTGCTGTTGGTGTCTGGGAGCGGGTATTCATGCTTAGAGGACCGCTGCCACCATTTGTTGCGTAACCTCTTATATCTAGCGTCCGACTTTCGATCCTGGCGCACGTACACCTTCTCTTCTACCTCGACATTTTAAGCGTTACAATATATATAACGTTGCGAGAGGGTAGCGATGGCGAAGCAGATGTTGGTTGCACTATTTCTCCAAGGGCGGCGGTACCGTCGGTGCCGAGAAGCGCTCCGATTGCAAACCGAAACCTAAAAACCCGCCGTAGTTGTGCGGTTGTTTCAGAAAGCCATAAAATGCCGCGCTGCCTTCAATCGTTCTGGAATTTATTGACGCAGTGTTTTTCGCTCATGGTCAGCAAGTTTTCGATAAACCATGCCTCATACTCAGTATTAAAAAAGGTAATTGGCGCAAAAGTAATTAGGAGCTTTATTATACACAACTTTATATATTTTTAAAATAGGCCCCAGGCTCAGGACGAAAGCAACACTGGCCGTTGTTTTGCGCAATGCGTAGTTTTGGCAGGCACGATTTGGCCCGCGTTTCGCTAAATACGCACACCTTCTCCTCTTTGCTAAGATATGTACGATTTTGCGATATACCGAGCTAAACAATCTGAGAAAGATATATATGTATATTCTGGTAATCTCGCTCAACGCCTGCCCAGAAAAAGGAAATATAGTTCTCACATCTGGAAGCTCCACTCAGTCTCAGTTTTACCGGTGCCAGGAAACAAGACAGCAGGATCAAAGCGGGAGAATGAGACATCGTGAGAGTCAACACTTTGACGAAGCACGTGATACTCTCGATGTCATCCTACTTGCTGTCGGCTATGTCGAAGACTGCTCGGCGTTTTTGATTTCCTCAGCATTGGTCTTGGACGTGCTCTCCCGACGATGGCACAGCATAACAGCGTCGCACGGGGCCAATGGGATGTTTTCCTGCATGACTAGTATGCAGTTCTTTGTCTTGCGCGAAATTTTAGGTGAGTGCTGTAGGCTAGAGATACAGAGATACCACGGACAAGCCGATGTATACCTTGGCGGCACACAATTTACCAACTTCGTCTGACGTGCCACAGAGATCGATGGGTACAGTCAGACCCGTACCCATGTAAATAGCCACTTGGATGACAAGTGCATCACGTTTTCATACGTGCCTCTCTGTGATTTATGAATGGTAATATCACTTGCCTGCACAACGGGTAGCTGGCATCTGCCCTCCCTCCTCCTCTCCTCCTCCCTCCTCATCTCCTCCTCTCCCTCCACCCTCCTCCTCTCTCCTCCTCACCATGGTAAACGTCCAATAATGCAACACGGGGGTCACGAGTGAGACCCGCGCGTTGCATCGTGGGACGTTTCCCATAATGCAACGGGCGGGACCATCGTCACCATGACCCTAGTGACGTCACTCGTAACGTCATGTGTGACGTCAATATGGGAAACGTCTCATGGTGCAACGCGCGGGTCACGAGTGAGACACGCGTGTTGCATTATGGGACGTTTGCCATGATGCACCGCGCGGTTACGCCGATGCCGCCGGCGACGGCGACGCCGCACAAGCCGGAGACGGGCGCCAAAGAGCTGCACTCTAAAAACAACGCGAGCGTTTGGGAAAGACGCTGAAAGCCCGGAGCTCAATCGTTCAGCGTCTGCTAAGAGATGCGTACCGTTCCATGCTCGATCAATGAATGTGATCCACTAGAGTAACTCTGGATTTTTTCGCGCATAATTTGAAAGCGCAGCCAACGCAGCGTACTATCGGGTTCAGATGTGATCCGAACAGCGGAGCGAGTGGACGTCGCTACGTGCCGCGCCTCCTAAAGGCAGCTAGAAACTGATAAAAGTGCGGGTTCGAGAGTAGGGCGCTGTCAGGCTGTGCGTCCTACTGCGATGTGTGACCAACACCACCTAGAATAAAGAAAACCTCTGCATAGCCTTCTTTCCCTTCATGGAACGTCACCAGAGTCGGATCGCGGTAACTTGGCTATTGTGACCGAGCCCAACCTTGGACGCGCTGATCAAACACAAGTCCCGGCTAAAGAATAACACAGCACTATCGCCGAATCTCAGGCCTCTATTCATCGGACTGTGAGGACGAGGACGTGTGGAGGCCTCCTGCTTGTCTAGGTGGTGTTTGGTCTGTTCCCCAACCAAGCACAAGCCTAAGCTTCGACGCTGCGCTGATGGTGCGCTGGAAGTTCCGTCACAACCACTTTCGTTGGCTCGGCATGAGCCATGCGAGGAGGCTTTCTGCTCGCAAGAGGAGCAAGTCGCTTTGCGCGCACGTCGCGCGCGTCCGTGGAGCATTATTGCTGTATTCTGATCCCTTCTAACACGCGCTTGCGCTTTTTTTAAGGCGATAGCTGTTATATGTTTTATCGCTTCAGTCGACCTTGTGGAAACGTGGCGACACGAAAGCTCCTAAAATACGCCAAAAGTACGTCGTCAGAAAGCGGCCGTCTTCGCAGCGTTCGCTATCACCGGGACCATTGAAACGGCACCAAAAGTGAGTCGTCAGGGAGCGCGCTGTCTTCGGAGGGTTCGCTATCACCGGGACTATAGCCGACGGCCAGGATCCCAGGTGAGCCAGTGAAACGGCGGCAAAAGTGCGTCGTCAGAGAGCGCGCTGTCTTCGGTGGTTCGCTCTCACGTTTACATCGGCGTTTGGGCTTTCGCCTTCAAGTCATCTTAGGGATAATACAAAAGCCCTGTGGCTTTTCTTTTCTTAATAACCGTTGCCATGGCCTTGTCATGGTGGTCGAGGCTGAGCGGAAGCGGCTGTGAGCTTCGGACCTGGTATCCCACGTGATGGAAGGTCTACCTCGTCGAATTGCTGCCGTTGTAGACGCTGAAGGCGACTTCAAAAGTATTAATTGACCCCTCACCAAGGCCAGCTGAGTCATACACAACAGCGGAAGCAAGCCGGCTCAGAAAGTTACTACTGCGGCGATGGCTGAGGGTCAGCTTTTGCCGGTTGCGGCATTCGTATTCCCTAGTTGTTTATTATTTCTGTTTTCACTAACCTATACCTGGCCATAAACACGTCATTTCTTCGTCCATGCTGTTTCACTATTTTGCAGGAGCCATGCGCTATAAGTCCTTCACAAGGACGTCTGAGTGGTTCTGATAACTGTCGTCAATCAAGCTCCGCAGGTCTTCTCGTGCGCGAACGAACTGCTTTAACTTGTATTTCACGCTGCTTACACGCGGTGTGATCATTTCATGAGCGCGCTGGGCGAGATTCTTGCTGCCTGAACAATGGCAATGATAAAGTTACTGCATTTTGTTGAAATGTCTGGTGAATGCGTGAGCTAACAGACTTGCATTTTGGCAATCCCAGCGCCACACGCGAGACACTAGAGGAAACACAGGGCGAGCGCTGGGAGCTGAAACATAAAAGGTTGCCAAGTAATTCACTTCACTTAGGCGTCAGCAGCCGTCCTGGGTCCGTTCTTGTTATTCTGTCTCGAAACGCACAGTGTTTGCTATATTGTTCGTAAGAAAATGACAACGCGTATTAAGAGGAAAAACGAAAAATGCGCAAGTTATCAGGTAGCATGACGCTGCGGTAATACACCACGGACGCGCGCGCAAGCAGCCCGCTCCTGCTACGAGCCGCCGAGCTTCCTCGCATGGCTCACGCCGAGCCAACAAAAGTACGGAACATCCAGCGCTCCACCGGCGCAGCGTCGAAGCTTGGGCTGTGCTGGGCGAGGGTCGAACATATCAGAGTAGGACGCACACCTTCGCTAGCGCCCTGCTCTCCAACCCGCAGTTTCATCAGTTTCAAGTGGCTTGCAGGAGGCGCAGCACGTACCGACGGCCATGCACTCCGCTGTTTGCATTTCATTTGTACCCGATAGTACATCAACCGTTATGTATAAAACGACCCAAAGAAAGCCGGGTGCTACATTTTTGTGTAGGACGCCTACCAAAGGCCAGAACGGGGTACAGATGTGACACCAGTTTCGCGACGGCGTTCAGACGGATCTTGTGTCGGATCAATTAGGACACGAGCGCTAAGACAGCGTTCGGCAGGCACTTCTCTTTAATCAGTGAGATCGAGTTCCCACCGAGCGCTGACACAGCCTGCAGCGTGTGCCGCATCAGGAGTGCGAAATCAGAAATAGTTAGGCACCTCCCATATACAAAAGTCACACTTGGGGCTTTTACGTGAGAAACCACGAATGGTTTCTGTCATGCCCCAGCGGAGAACTAAGAGTTATTTTTGACCATCTGGGAATATTTAGTGGCGCAATCAAAATCTCGGTTACACGGCGCCTTCTCCGTCATAAGCCTCCGTCAGATTGCGGGCACCTCGGCCGGGATTTGAACCCGCGACCTCGGGATCCGTAGGTCGGAACGTTGTCCTCGGAGCCGCCGAGGCGGCCGAGCCATATATCACATTCTGTGCTCTGGAAAGGACAACGAAACGAAAAGCAAATTGTTATAAAAACAATGAAGCATAAACCTTTATGACACGAAACGACAATGTAGGGTGCCAACATTAAGTGTAGCCGTTGCTCAGGTCTACTAAGGTATTGAGGTGGGCTAGTTGGTTCGACATACTGAACTTATAAAGCGCAAAGGACAGACACGGAGCAAGAAGTAGACAGGACAGCGCTATACTAACAATTGGGGTTTTAATTAAAAAGAACAAGGAAGAGACGAAAAAAGCGATATATATCGCTTCTTTCTTCTCATTCGTATAACTTCTATCGCTTCTTTCTGTCTGTTCCTATTTTTATATTAAAACCCCAGATGTGAGTATAACGCTGCCCTGTCTACTTCATGTCCGTGTCTGTCCTTTGCGCTTTATAATTTCAATAAGTTGCTCAGGTTATTCTTCATGTCCGACTTACCAACCGAAAGTGGTTCAACGAGATCTCGAAAGATTCATAAGATTTGCCTTTAGGTAAATTATTTTAAACATTCAACGTGAAATTCATTCGAAGTAAAGTTTGCCATCTGCACGTCCTAAACTATATTGCACGAACAACTCTGTGGGCCTTGATCACTCAATATATGCTTGACACATACACCTGACCGAACAAATTTATAAATGCGCACAGTTTGCTGGAAAACCGTGCAGGTACTGACAACGTTTTGATTTAGTAGAACACTTCGATGGAGAGAGAGAGATACTCTTTATGATATCGGTGCTCTTTTATTATCTACGTGCTCGCATCTCTATCAGCGAGTTGTCAAAACGCAGCGGTAGAAAACCAGCTGCGCGTTGACAAAACCTGCAATGATTCCTCGGCCCTTAAAACAAGCTACGGCTGTTGCTTGTACCTGCTTATTGGCGTATGTCGGCATTTTCTTTTACGTCCCGCGAACATGAAGGCTTGGCACGCTACTAATGGTTAATAAGTAGTACATCAGAAGCATTTTGTTTTTACCTTCGTTTCACGAGCTGACGGACAAAACTTCAAGAAGAAATTGAATCAAAAGGTGACGACGAGTATACTAGTGAGATTATATCCTATAACCACTAAGGAAAATGAGATGATATCCTATACTCACTATCACAAATTGCATCAATTAAAACACACAATGTAAAGTAAAATGTTGAACATAGTATGTGGAAATAATACTAAAATAGTCCGTATTATAAAACTCGAAGGAAGTGCTCGCTCATGAACCTTGGCTAAGCCGAACGCGCTTTCAACATATCCTAATATATATAAGGTATTAATCGACAAGCCTATCGACTAATCCATTAATGCTTTAATCGCGATTAATTTTTAGACCGGTTTATCGGTAAAGTTTTGACGAACCAAAGAAGTAAACATGTAACGCTCTAACCACGCAGACGTGGAAAGAGTAAACCTGCATGAAGGGCAAACTTTATGATGAAATTTAGGCTAAAGTAAACTGTGGGGACGAGATTTGTAACTCCAGACAATCGCCGTCTGGTTGCACGTGTCCCGGCCAATTCAACCTCCGCTCGAGCGTTCGTTTAGCGCAGCAGAGACTATTGCGAACAATTAGGAAAAGTCGCTCTTACCGGAAACTATCGACGACCCTCTTTTTTTGCCTCAAGCAGCTGAAGCAATAATCTGTGAATGGTAGTGCTCTTTGAACTGTTCTAAACCACACATCAAGGTTGATTTGAAATCGAAATTTGTATATGGCGCCGTTTGTCACATATAAAACAAAAAAGCAAGATATATTGCTTTTTTTAATATATATTACACATGTAAATGAACGATACCGATTAATTAACGAATTAATCGATTAAAGGGTGGCGATTGATTATCGGGTTAAAAGAGTCGATCAACGCCCAGCCCTAATATCCCTATAAAATATATCCGGTCCGGACGTGTCGGTGTCGACACCGGCTGCCCAGTCATAACCACGGCCATTCTAATCAGGTTTTTGAGTGTCGTTCCCAGACTCGACCCCGTGCTCGCAGATTGCTGGCGTCCTTCTCCGGATCGACTCAGTGCGTGCCTCGTTCAGGGCCAAGGGAATGCTCCCTGGGTGGCCGCCCATGTCCGGCCGGACTGGAATAATCAAAAAGTTCCGGGCTCGCTCTTCGCTCGCCCTAGGAAAGGGCGCTCAGGCGGCAGGAACCTCGCGCCGTGGCTAAATTGAGGTGACCGCGTGCCTCCGCGCTTGTCGCGCACTTCGTTTAACGTAGCCTGTTTCGACAAAGGGTGCGCTTTACCTTCTATCAGCATACTCAGATACATATTGTTCTTAAACTTTTTTTATTTTTCAGGTGTTTTATTAATGTTTCTATTAAAAGAGGAGACTGTATCCTGAAAGAAAAGGACTACAAAATTCGCGAGGGTTCTCATCAAGATAGATGCCAACAACACGGAGAACGTGTCTATTATTCCAGTGGTTCTCAAATGGGGGTCCGCAGACCCTTGGGGTCCGCGAAGGCAAATCTAGGGGTCCGCGAAGCCTTGTCTCATGAGTCGAGCACTGGCAATAAAAGTTATTTTTTTTTCAGATTGAGAAGAAACGGTTCAATTTTTGGGTGACTTTTATTGTGCGTTGTGTCAATAAGAGAAATCTACTTCACATAGTCCTTAGTGCATATCCATTTAAAAATAATTTTCATAATTAGCCTTTACCTTTTTCGTTCCCCTCTACCACGAACGGGGTCCTCCATCATCTCCGCCGATCCGCAAGGGGTCCGCAAAACATCAGTGTTTGAGAACCACTGTATTAGACAATCAAGTGAACCAGCCACATGCTGCTTCTTTTCCCTATTCTAGAAAACGATAACGATATGGTGTGATACAATAGAATAGAGAAAAAAATGTAAATAGAGTTAACGAAAGCAAACGAACGCTCATTCTGTTTTGTTTCTTTGATACGAGAGTAAAAGCTGAACACTAGAACTGAATAAAAAGCTTGTTCTTCAGGTTTGTCTCCCGATTAGGTTCGGTCTAAAGTTCTGAGGATTTACTGTCACTGACCAGCTCGCTTGTATATATTGGAAAATTGGCGATTAGCAAATGGTGGATGCTTTAAATATTTCGGTCATTGATCGGTGTCGTGCGTGCACTGTCTCCGATTGTGCTTCACAATTTCCCAGAGAACTACTCAGTCGCATGATAGAAGTCACTGTGATGTGAGATATATAAACGTAATTCTCTGCAGCTATGGCTAAAAGTAGGCAGTTAGCAAATGGTGAATGGCCTCGTGTCTCGTGACAGATGGCTGCCACGCATATGCTTAAACGGCGATATAGATCCCAATTGATATTGCCACGCAACGTCTGGAGAGCGAGCTTGCGTGGCGGAATGCTCACGTGCCTGACAAGCTACTCCGGAGGATCTGGGTTCGGTCAGGGCAGCAAAATGCTATATTTATTCTTTCTACTTGTCGTTCCTCGCAAGTTCGAAAACTTTTTTTCGTCTCATCGGAGATTACGAATGTTCTACGCGCCGAGACGTTCTAGGCCGAATGCTCCAGAAGCCCGCCGGCACAGCAGGCGCTCCGCGCGGCGAGCCGGGGTAACACCACCTTGACAGAAGGCCTCCGCACGCGTCATCACAGTGAGATCGATCGAGGCGTGAGATTGGCCCACGAGTGCTGCGTCAGTGTTCGGCTGGGGCTCGCGTCCGATCAGCGCGTGTGAAGAGTCGGGCCTCGGGCTCAATCGCCGAGTTGGCGCCATCCGACTCTGGTGAGCGTTTCATGAAGGAAGAGGAAGTCATGTGGAGGCTTTCATTCTTCTAGGTGGTGTTGGCCGGGGTCAGTGTCACCCAGCGTTCGATTCTGCTATTACGCCGATTTCGACGCCCGCGACGCTCTGTTGTTATCTTCGATTCCCTTTATGTTTTGGGCACAAGACCGCCCCATTAAACGCTTATTCATTCCTGCACAATTTATTGTTTTTTTTGGTCTACCACCCGTGACATTCGGTTAGGTGCGTGGGTACCGCATGTCCCTCCAGGGTGCCCCTCCAAGTGCGCAGGGCAAGTCTGACAGCAGGCTCACGACGACCCGACAAGACTCTACCAAGACTCCGAGTAATGCCAGCGCCTCAGGCTACGCCGGAGTTCGGACTTTGCTACCCATGACCAAGCAGCCAACGAGGCCGACGACGGCCAACCAGTCGTCGCAGACCCCGACCGCGACGCCGTTGTACCGCCACCTCGTCGCACCAGCAACTCCGGCGCTCTTTCCACGGTGAGGTCCACGAGGACATCGAGGATTGGCTGCAACACTATGAGCGTGTGGCCCGCCGCAACGAATGTTCAGCTGGCACTGCTTGCAGAACATCTACTTCTCGCTGGAAGGAATTGTGAGGCACTGGCTGGAAAATCACGAGGATTCTTTGTTTTCGTCGGAGGGTGTGGAAGCAAGAACGAAGAAGACGTTTGACTGCCAACACCGACGTGAGAGGGCCCAAGATCTTTGGCGAACAAGAACCCAAGGCATAAATGAAAGCATCACCAGCCTCGTCAAGGATGTTTTTCACCTGAGCACTCCGCGCCGAACCTCACGCTACCGCGGAGGAGCAGCTGCACCACCTGATGAGGGGTGTGAAAAGCGAGACATTCGGCGTTCTCATCCGCAATCTCCCGACTACGTCGCCGATTAGTTCGTCACGGGGTGACAGATATAAAACGTGCCCCACTAGCACGCTCCAGACACTATCAGCGACTTCCCTGCGTCGGTGCCTTATTGTCTTCCGGCTGCAACATCGCGGACATCCGTGAGATCATCCTGGACGTCGTCCGGGAGAAAATCAGGAAGATTCTACCTGCCGCCGCAAGCCCATCTTCACCCTTAATCGCCGAGATTGTCAGGGAAGAAGTTCAGCAAGCGCTGCAACCAGAGGTTCTCGTCAGCGCCACTCCGGAACCACCGAAGCTGAGCCACGCCGCAATGGCCCCACTATACCGCCGCCAGCTACTCAACCTTACCCGGCGGCGCCACGACAGGACTCACCAACGCAGGCATACCCCCGACGCCACGACGAACGACATCAGTGCGACCGCCAAGACCAAACGGCGCCAAGGAAAAGCGACGTATGTAGGACAGCGGATTGTTGACCCATCTGTTTTCACTGCAGTGAAGCCTACCACAATTACCGTCGATTCCCCTGCCGACAACTGGGGCTGCGCGGGTTCCACTCGAAACGACCCGCACCAAGGTACGGCGAACGCCCTCGCGACATCGAGGAGTACCTCCTACGATCACCATCCTAAGCGCCGCCTCTCCGCCGTGAATCCCACTCTACCGTCGCCTATACGTTCAGCGTCTCCAGCGCCACGACCCCACCGAAAAAGCCTGTCTCCCTGCGTCGCCGGGAAAACTAAGTGCGGAAACGCCTGGAGGTGGCGTTGCCGAAGACGACCGATGTAAAGCGCTCCAAAAACGCTGGAGCGCTTCACTCTTCCAACGCCACTGTATCGCAACGACGCTCTTGCAACGGTGCACAACAACCTAAATGTTGTTATCGACGGCCACGACACATCGGCGCTCATGGACATCGGAGCAGACTGCTCAGTCTTGAGTGGGAGGCTCCTCGCCGCCTTTGAAAAGGGCCGACGCCGAGGGATAGTCCGCAGATAGGAACCGCCGGAGGACATCTCATCATGCCTGTCGGAATGTGCACTGCTCGCATCGAAATTCACGAGAAGACGTGTCCGGTGAAGTTCGTCCTTCTGCAAGACTGTGCGAGGGGCGTTAGTGTCGGTATGCGCTTTTTGTGCGAATACGGCGACGTCATCGACCTGGAAGCGAACAAACTGACGCTACGAAAACCTGCCCTACCGCCAGAGGAACCCAGAGTGACGTCACCTACGGTCCGAGTTCTCTCCAATCGCATGTAAACCTGCCACCACGATCGTCTATTTTCGTACCCGTCGGAACCGATGAAGCTTCATCTGTCGAAGCTCTGCTTGAGGGCAGCGTCCAGGTTGCTTCTAGGAAAAGAAATCGGCGTCGCAAGGGGCGTAACGAATCTTCAGGACGGGCGTACCATGGTCGTCGTTACGAAACTTTCGACTAGAGCCGGCAACACCTTACGAAAGGTACCGCCGTGAGCCACATCGAGGAACGCCAGAACTCCGCCGAAATCGCCGTGATTACTGAAGAGTCCCCTCCACCTAAGTAAGACAGTAGGTCGCCAGCGCAGCTCGACATTGACCCCGAGATTCCGGGCCCAAAAAGACGGCAGTTGACTAACCTCCTTGCGAAATACAGCGACTGCTTTGCGACGTCGTCGAAGGTGCGCCAAAACCGCCGTTGCGAAGCACCGCATCGTTACCGAGGACGACGCTGCTCCCGGTGCATCGATCGCCGTACAGAGTTCCCGTTAGAAAAATGGAGGTCATCCAGAAGCAAGTGTAAGAAATGCTGAACGACGATATAATCTAGCCTTCAAGGAGTCCGTGGGCATCTCCTGTCGTGCTCGTTAAGAAGAAGGACGGAACGCTGAAGGTTCTGCGTGGACGACCGGGCAGCTGAACGCTGTGACGAAGAAAGACGTCTATCCACTCCCCCGCATCGACGATACGCTGGAACCGGCTGCGCCATTCTCGATACTTACTGTCGATGGACCTGAAGAGCGGCTACTGGCAGAATGAAGTCGACGAACGGGACTGAAGAGAAGACAGCTATCGTCACTCCGGATTGACTGTACGAGTTCAAGATGATGCCCTTTGGACTATGCACGGCGCCAGCAACTTTCCAGCGGGTCATGGACACCGTACTGGCCAGAACTGAAATGGCAGAGTTGTCTCGTCTACTCTTGACGACGCCGTAGTGTTTTCAAGCGACCCGACGCTCACTTGGTGACGGCTCCGAGCTGCACTCTAAGCCATACAGACCGCCGGACTCACCCTCAAGCTTCATCCAAGTGCCGTTTGCCTACGATGAACTGAAGTTCCTAAGCCACGTGGTTAGTAACGAAGGCGTTTGCACGGACCCAGAGAAGACTCACGCCGTCGCGGGCATTTCCAGCGCCGACAGACAAGATGGCCATGCGGAAGATTCTTTGGCCTATGTGCCTACTATCGGCGCTTCTGTTCGGGATTTCGCAAGGATTTCCGCACCACTTACAAACCTCACGAGGGACTCCAAGAAGTTCAGTATGGGACGAGGAGCAGGGCCCTTTGTTTGCACCTTTGACTCCCACGGCGACTAGAGAGGGGAAGTGACGTCAACAACGCAGCAAACGAAGATTGGATGTTGATTGGTGAGAGTCGCTGATGACGAATTTCCGCAGAAGAAAGCAATAAAAGTGAGCTTTGTTTTCTTCTGCGGAAATTCGTCATCAGCGACTCTTACCAATCAACACCCAATCTGCGTTTGCTGCGTTGTTGACGTCACTTCCTTCTCCCTAGTCGCCGTGGGAGTCCAAAATGCGTAACATATGGCCCCAGCAGCATGCATTACGACTAGCTGAAACGACGACTCCAGACTACTCCAGTTCTGGATACTTCGATCAGGATGCGGAAACCGAGATTCACATGGACGAAAGTAACGAGAAGGACTTGGCGGGGTACTGGTTCGAGTGCAAAAAGGCACCGAGCAAGTCATCGTCTACGCAAGCCGGATACTGTCCAAGGCGAAGAGAAATTACTCCACGACTGAAAAAATGTATTGCGGTCTGCCTGGGCAATCACGAAGTTTCGCCTGTACTTGTACGGGAGCCCGTTCCGTGCAGTCACGAACCACCAATCGCTCTGCTGGCTTGCAAACCTCAAGGATCCGTCAAGACGCCTCGCTCGATGAAGTCTGTGACTACAGGAGTTCAACATGACTGTGGTCTACAAGTTAGGCCACAAGCACAGCGTCGCCGGACTGCCTGTCCAGAGCCCCGTCGAGACAGCTGGCAGCAACTACGGCGGTAACGACTAGTGCTTCCTTGGCGCACTGAACCCTGACGACATGGCACGACGTCAACGAGACGATCCTGAGCTGCGCGCACTAATAGAGCACCTGGAAGGGCGCAGGAGTACCATGTCACTTGTTTTCTCACGAACCTGGCGACTTCGCCATTCAACAAGGTGTACCCTCTAAAGAGAGCTCTTGGAGGCAACAACCCCCGTGGCTGCTGGTAATCCCGATCGACTCGAGAGGAGATCTTTCAGCCTGCCATGACGACCCGACGTCCGGATACCTTGGTTACAGTCAGACACTGGCCCGTATTAGGAAAAGTATTTCTGGCTCAAGCTCCTCAAAACCGTTCACCTACACATAGATTATTCCACGAGTGCTAGAGACGTGAGAAACCGCCGACGAAATCGGCAGGTCTTCTGCAGCCAATTCCTCTGCCACTGCATCGTTCCAGCCGAGATCCGAATGGTTCTACTTAGCACTTTTCCGCCGTCAACGTCGAAAAACCGCTGGATAGCCGTCGCCACAGATTATCTCCGTGGTACGCCGAAACTGAAGCCGGACATGTACGTAACGCGTGGCTGCAACGAGTTACTTCACCTAGCACTTTTTCGCAACGGCAACGATGAGTTCGCTTGTAAAGGATTATAACGATCAGTTTTCTAATGCCGGCAATCGATAACGGTATCTCGTTACTTTTGAGGAGTAACGTATACAACACAGCGACATGCCTTGCTTTTTTATTTTAACCTGATATGCGTCTATGCAGAACGGTAGGTGGGCAACCCGAAAAACCGCTAAATCCATATGACAGTACAGCTGACGTAATCGTTGAACACTTCGTCGAACTGCTCACCGACGTGTCCAGCAATAAACGTTGCGGCACTGAACCCCACAGCTGGGAATGTCCTTCACCCAGCGAACACAATAAGGTTCGCTGCTGAACCTTCTAAAACCGGGTACCGTCCGAGTCGTAAACCTGAAGGTTGAGAGCACGGGAAGGCACAGAACCCATCGCCCGCCAGCCTGCAACGAAGGCGCAGTCTCTCGAAGATTTGCCAGCTCTTCCCGAAGCACAACACTGCCGCTTCTTCGCGCGCGGCGGCCAGAGCGACTCTTCTGCGTCGCCGAGATGTACGCCATGTAAGTGGAGTGATACATAACCGATGAAAACTTCGATAGGCAGCTACCAGCTTAAGTGCAACGACTACTAAAAAGAGAAACAATATAAACATGAAACAAAAATAGTAGGTATTTGGTCGTCAGCGTAAACGTGAAACGTAACTCTTTACTTTTGAGGCAACTCACCCGTTCCTTTTGAGAATAGGCAACGACTAACGCATTTAGTTACTTTTTGAGCGAGTAACGTAGTAACGGTATCTACGGTTACTTTTGTGGGGTAACATGTACACGTCTGCAGAAGCCCTCCTTCAGGGATTTCTACGGAAGTCACCAAGATTTTCAAATCTATAGTACCGTGTACGCGCTCCTGAAGTTCTGATTTCAGATCGCAGGGTCACCGTCCATGGCAGAGCTGATGCAAAGATCCTGCGTCTCAGCCACACCAATCCATCGGCGGACCCACAGCTTACCATCCTCAGACTAATGGGCTGACAGAACGCCTAAGAAGACTATCGCCGACATGGTATCGATGTACGTCGACGTAGAACACAAGGCGTGGGACGAGGTCTTGCCGTATATCACGTTCGCCTGCAACACAGCGTTTCAAGAGACCAGTGGTATTGCACAATTACAGCTGGTGCATGGTCGTAAAGGTGACCACGATGCTTGACGCCATGCTACCTTCCAGAGCCGGGCTGGCGACGGAAGTGACAACGTTCATCTGGTTGCACAACGAGAAGAAGAAGTCAGCCAGCTCGCCCGAGTGCGGATCAAAGACCAGCAACGTGTCTACGCTGGCCGCTACGACCTCCGCCAAACGTGACGTCCACTTCCAGCCCGGAGACGGAGTATGGGTATGGACACCTATTCGCGGCCGCGGTCTCAACGAGAGCTGTTAAAGCAGTACTTCGGACCCTACAAGGTGCTTCGTTGACTCGGGGACCTGCAACTGCGAGGTGCTGCCCGACAGAACAAGAACATCATCACCCCGCCCACCACGACCTGAAGTCGTCCACGTCGATGCCGCCTCAAGCCCTACTACGCTCGATGAGACTGTTAACTGTGATCTCGGTACTATGCTCAATAGGTCAGTGTTTTTCAAGTATCCGTACTTTTTCCCTCTTTCGGTTGGTTTGCTCGCTTTTGTTTCCATGCTTCGAGGCGATGCTTTTTTTTTTAAACGGATAGTAATGCCAGGCGAGCCGTAGAGCGAGCGTGAACGTCGCCCAATGGTTACCATGTGCTTGACTGTAGGCTCGAAGTATCTGGGTTCGATTCGCGACGTAGCGGAATGTTATTTTACTTATTCTTTCACTTGTCGTTTTCGCAACGTTTGGAGAACTTGCTCGTATCATCGAGTTCACGAATGTTCTACGCGCCGAACGTTCTGTAGTGACGAATGCTTGAGAAACCCGCGCGGGTTCCAAAGGTGCTCTGCGTGTCCAGAGTGAGTCAGTCTCGCCCCAGCGTTCGATCCTGCTGTTACGCCGACTTCGACATCGGCGACGCTTTGTTGTTATCGTCTATTTCCTTTTGTTTGGGCACAAGTTCGCCCCATTAAAGCATTTATTTATTCCTCCTATTTATTATTCTTTTGGTCACCACCTGTGACAATATTAGAGCAGTTTCATATTGCTCTGCAGCAGACAATGATACGGCGGTATTGGGCGATAAAAATGCCGAATAACGAATCATAAGTCAAGAATTATGAACATAATCAGCCATGGCCTATTTTATAAAGGTATAACTGACTAATATTGAAAAATATGCACATATTAGCAGTGGTTCTAGGAGTGATGATATGTGTTTTTAATATATATATATATATATATTAAGATTGACTGTACATTTAGATATATATGTATATATACTCCAGCGTAGTCGAGTGGCGGGGCGAGTTGACGCACGTATTGGTAGATGGCGCTACCTCTTTGTCAAGACAGCTCGCGACGACCGTGCGTGGTCTATCAAAAAGGAACACATATATCTCAGTGCAATGTACCTTTGGTTTTACTTAAGCCAGAGGAGAGCCACTGTTATATATCTCATATCACAGTGATCATTAGGTGACTTAGTAGTCTCTGGCAAATTGTGAAGCTGCAATCGGAGAAAAGGCACGCATATTTGAAGTGAGCCGAAATATTGAAAGCATCAACCATCTGTATTTCACGAGTTGGTTTTACCCTGTAAAATTACAAACCATAGCTCCCTATCTGTAAAAAAAGGGCTTCGGAAATTGCCGGGGGAAACGGCGGGCGGTGAAGCAGATGACCAAGTCGAATGGCGGGGCGCGTTTGGCGCACATATTGATAGTTGGCGCTACTTCTCTATCAAGACTGCTCGCGACACCGTGGCCCACTAAAGCAGGAACACACTATTTTATGTCATGTACCTTTGGTTTACGAATAAATGATAACAAGGAAAGCAAGAACTTCAAGTAAAACAAAATAAAGAAAACACGGTTGCAACACGACGGCTCCTCTTGCTGCCTACGAATTTCGTCTCCATGTCGTCGGTTTCTTTCGCTGGTCAGCTGCACCTTCCGACGCTGATCCCGACGCCGTCTATCGGTACGTGCGCTCAACGCGCCCCGCCACCCGACTCAGTCGTCTGCTTCGCCGTCCACCGTTGACCCTGGCAAGCGTGTCGCCTTATGTTTTACAGCAAAAAAAAAATTCGATTTGGAATTCAAAATTTAATAATAATAATAATAATAATAATAATAATTTGCATACAAAAAGACATCGCGGGCGGCGTGCCAGTCTGTAAGAAAGGTGAAAACCCGCACGCAAGTGAGCCTGCCATCAAGCAGCCCAAGATGCTAAATAAAGAAAAAAGCGCGTATTCAATCTCACACTCGCCTACGCACACACACACACAGGAATGAATGCAAAACCTGTGAAATAAACTTTCACGAAAAATTTACATTGCTACATGCAGGCGCCGGTTTTTACACTCCATTTTAGATCAATCCTGGTTACTTCAGACACCCATATATATATATATAAATATATATATATAAATATATATATATATATATATATATATATATATATATATATATATATATATATATATATATATATATATATATATATATATATATATATATATATATATATATATACATGGGAACGAAAAAAAAGCCTTGGGAAAAACAGCAGCAACGGACGGTTTATTCTTCGACGTCGGCCTTCGTCAGGAAGAACTTTTACAGATGAACGCAGGTGGTATACAATGCGCTACGGATCGGGTCCAAATTTCGGCGGGGGGACGATTAGAGCTTTCGTGAGAGGGAAGCGGGGAAGTTCGTATCCGGGTGAAGAAGCTTGATCGGCCGAGGCCAAGTTTCAAGTGACGGTGGGATGACGGTTGTAAGCCTTTGGCTGCGCTCTTTGGACACACTTCCTACGCTTCTTTCGAAACTCCAACCGTCATCCCGCCGTTTTTGAAACTCGGACAATACCGTAGCATTGTTATAAATACCAACCGCGTTCATTTGTACAAGTTCTTCCTGACGAAGGCCGGATTCGGCCAAGAAACATTGAAGAATAAACCGTCCGTTGTTGCTGTTTTCACCAAGGGTTTTTTTTCTTCCCAGTTATATACCCACGCCTTCGGCCTCCCGCCACCCTGCCGTCGTATATATATATATATATATATATATATAAATATATATATGTAGAGAGAGAGAGAGAGAGAGAAAGAGAGAGGGAGAGTGTAATGCAGGGTAACGGTGGAAAACAAACCTGGAGGATTTTAATATACATATATATATATATATATATATATATATATATATATATATATATATATATATATATATATATATATATATAAATATGAAGATGAATGAACCGTACTTGATCCGATGCATTAAAGTTCACTAAAGTTCACAAAACCGCCAAAAGACAAAAAAAACACACTGTCTATATGTTGAGTGTTTTTTACTCATTGCTGTGGAAAATTGCAAGTACTCTCTGCTTTTTCTTATGTTGGAATGCAGCAAAAGCTACACATGTAAGGGGATAGCCTCCAAAAACGATTGTTTTTTTCGGAAGATTGGTCAGCGGTGGAGTATCTTAAAGGTTGAAGTCCGCGCTTTGCACCTTCCAAGTGCTGTACATCCGTAGTACGAAGGAATGGCGTTCAAGTGCGGTACAAGAATGCGGGAATCGTTTTGTGAAAAGTAGGAGTCTATATATAAACAAAACCCACCTAACTTTATTATTGTGGCAGGTAGCACCCGACGTAAAAATCCAACGGAGTTGGTCCAAACTCACAATCGCCGGTTCTTCCTCTTTCCAGTTCGCTAATAAAGCGCCGTCAATGTAGCTACCGGCATGGTCGAAGGAGTGGAATAATGCAGACAGCCTGATTGCTAATGTTGCGATAGCTGACCACTCTGTAAATTAAAAAGTGGAGCAAGTAGAGATAAAATAAAATAAACTAACTTATTTTAAAGAAGTAGCGACCCCGTAAAGCGGAACATATTGTGAGTAATATATAGCTAGTTTTTTTTTTATCAACCAATACAATCTGGCGCAGTCGACATAATTTAATTATGTTTATTACCTTAAATTTCTATACGAACGTTCGAATTGAGCTATTCTTTCCTAAAACCGGTGTTTCCTTAATACGTGCGACTGTATTTCAAAAACCTGCGTTCCTAAAAAAAAACAAATTTCGTTAAGAACTTTGGCATTTAAGTAAACGACATAAACACCTACTAACTTAGTACTGACTATTTTCTGCTTTCTTTGGGCAAGTGAGGTAATCGATTCGTCCTCAATCAGTAGGTGTGAAGACATGATACTTGCTACTTAACACTAGAAAAGCTAAAATGCAAAGTTGTTAAAATTTCTGACATTGCTTCCCTGAGGATTCACAAGTCCAGCTCCGCGTGGTCAGCGGCTAAAATAGCAATGACTTACATGCCTTCTTGCGTTAACTACAACCAGTTAAGCTAAAACGTTGAAGCAAATAGCCCAAACATAAGAAAATTACCTAAACAGCCAATCCGAGCCTTACTACTCATAAATAGCAGATCGTCGTAAGCACCGCCATACCACAGAACCCTGAAAACAAGCGCAAGCTAAAACACGTAACCAGCCTCCTGGCAGCCCACGCAGAGATGAAGCCTCCCCGGCATGCCTTCCACAATCGCGCTTCAGGAGGTTGGCCCGAGCAGAAGCGACGTCGCGCGCCCAGAGACATTCGCCACAGGGATGCGCCCGAAGCGGCGGAGCTTATCGCAACTCGTAAACAATACACGAGAGCGGCCATAAAAGCAAGCTGTCGATGTCCATGCCACTCGCGATGCCTGCCGCTTGGGTGCCATAAATGGAGCACGCCTGGCCGGCGCTGATTCCTTCTGCGCATGGGCGGTGTAGCGAGAGGGAGGGCATGTCGATAAATAAATGAAAATTCTGGCGATGGAGCTGCTCGACGTTGGTCGCATTGGAGGAAACTATTGTTTATTTTTAATTTTAGTAAAATCTAAACCCACCTAAATAACTGAAAATTATACTTGCTTTGAATAAGTAATTTAGTCTGTGTTTCGCAAGTTTGATTCCTATTACGTAGCCAACTAGAACAGATGAACGCTGCGGTCGAGGGTTTCGACGTGGAGCTTTAATGTTTCTTGCTGCATCTGAAAGAATGAAGGCTGTCTAGAACGGTGCCGTTAGCTCGAAGGAAGGAATGCCTAACCTTGACATCACTAACAATTAAAAAATGTGTCGTGTGCATGTTTATACGGCCTGAAGTTAGTCTGCCTCGATGGACGACTTGTCTCTCAGCTGTAAATGAGCAATTTGGCCAGTGCGCTACAACCACTGGTGTGGGTTCTTTAACGTGCACCAAGCAGTAGTAATACCACACCGCACATCGGTAGGCTCATTCAGATAAAAATGGACAGGGGTGGAGATCGAATCCAGAATCCCTGGGTTCTGCAATTAAGAAATAACAACTACATTCCAATCGTGCCGGGTGCCACTCTGAGAGGAACAACGCATGAGAGAGAACAACGAATTCGCTAAGAGTTTCAAAAACAACAGCATGAAGGTTTCCCGCACCAGGATAATTTAACCTGCGTAATACACAAAGCATATAATATATTAGTTTTTTTTTTAATTCTTTGGATCCCAAGTTTGCAACGCGCCTCTATGTGACAGTTCCCCCAAATATGTTCCTTGAGTCACCAGTGTCAGGGATCAGCTCTCGGCTGGAAAGTTCCGAATTGAAAGGCGCACTTCGTGCACCTTTCTAGGCAGCGACATTCTCTGCGGATTCAACTGGCGCAACGATGCATCTTTGATAAAAAAAACGAAAGCCTCGAGCAAGTGCAAAATTGCAATACCTTCATTTTCCGCTATAACGTGCTTCGTTATGCGTGTTAGTTATTTTTACTGGTACGAAACGATACTTTCTACAAAGTGACTTCATAGTCTGGGAACCGCGTCGCCGAATGATCACATCGAAGGCCCGTAGAAGCCTTAGTGGAAACATAACGGCCTCCGCGTTAGGCTTATTAAAAATTATCAATTAAGAAATACCGGACGTTGGTCAGGAGGGAACGATAAATCTATTTTCTATTTAAACGGTGAATAATCCCGAGTTCGAAACTAACTTTCTATATGGCCTGCAAGTTCGCCTGCTCCTTGTGCAACTCGTGCGTTTGGTTACCCCCCAAACGCTAAATGTGCTTTTGTTTACCTCTTACCTCAACCAATGAAGGCGTGCGCTTGGCTGCCTCCTTATCGAGCGTTTCCTGCGCGTTCTATTTCTTGCCCTCTGATTGGCAAGCTCCTCCTTTCGTTCCGATTTGCGAAATGGGCACTTTGGAACACTTGCTCGCCGTATATCATAAATAACGTGGCGGAAAGCCATATACTTGCATAATTTGTTAATGCTACTAAGAATAATATACGCGAAACTAAAGTGAAAGAAGTTGTAACCCGCATGTTCTTTTGTGCGTGGACGGCGAGAGAACGTGTCTTTCTCCAGTATCCTTCCATAGTGTTGTACAGACCTGATAAAACTGATTCAGGGCATAAACCTTAATGCAATCACAGATGGTTAAAAATACATCGTGAAAATACCTCGTGCTATTCAAACTTTTTCTGGCAAATATCGAGTGAAACGCAATAAATGTACACCATGCTACATATTAAAAATGATATTGAAAGCGACACAAGGAGGTCGGTGAAGCAACACTCTTAGAAAAAAGGGTATCTGTAGTCCTCCCTTAAAGGGGAACTCCGGCGACTTTTGAGCAACCCTAGCTAACTATACTTTCAAAATCGCCTTCCTTTACTCTTTCCGATTTGCTAGTTAGTATCGCGAAATTCAGAACAGTTATTGTGAAATCGGCAAATGAAAATGACGCCAAACCAAGATTCGAATATACCCGCGCTTTTCATTGCCGTGACGTCACGGGTGGGCTGGCTTGCGTTTCGAGCAGGCAGTCTAAAAATGAACTATGCCGAGCATTTGTGTCGTGCTCCTGCGCGGGAGCTGGAGCGACTTTCCAAAGCAATCATTTGACACCATATAACTGTTTGCAATCAGTTGGGAACGAAGTCTACAGCCCAAAGAGTGAACCCCTGCGCACCCATGACGGCATTTTTCATTGTTGCCAGTAGAGATTTTCACTTTGAAAAACACGATGAGGACCAAAATTGTAAATTCTGTAACTTCGCGAAAAAAAGTTATTTTGTCGAAATATTCGGGTTACTTGTTCAGCGATGTTTGTTGGTGTTTTTAGAAAGATTTTAGGCAGATCGGGGACTATGAAAAAAACGGCGGAGTACCCCTTTAAGGGAGGAACCTCTTGTAACCTATGTTCCTTTAGAAAGGGAGAAACTTTCGTCCCTAAAGCAGGGGGCAAATATTTCCCCGTCGCCTGCATCTCAATATGGCTGACCCGAATCGCGCAAATCGAGCTCAATAAGGCTTAACAAGAACACTACGTCTCTTGTACAAGGAGAGAGAAGCAGCAAATAAATGCGTAACACGAGCTTTCCGTGAACTGTGTTTATTTACGAAGCCAGCTCCTCCCCCCCCCCTCCCGCAGGTACAGAAACTTGCGTTTCTTTACCTGTCGTCGTCAGCACTGCGATGTTAAACGAAGACAACTGATATCCAGTTACTTTGCGCAATCTGCGGCTTACCTGTGCTGTTCCTCGAGTCACAATTCCTTTCTCAACCGCACATCACGGAGGAATGGTAAAACAATTCGCGAAACCAAAACCCGCTCTCAAAAGAACAAACTCAAAGCCGCAGTTGCACGGTAACCAGAAATTATCGCGTAGCGTGAAAAAATGCTAAATCACTTGCCACCAGATGCCAGGGTCAAGCAGAGTAATTGCAAGTAGCTAGGCTAGGTGGCGCTAGGTACCGCCAAATGCATGTTTTACAAAAAAAAAACACTTAATTTGCTCACTCCAATATAGCGCTTCGGGATCTTCGGGAAGCTTTATTATACATACATGGAGACACATTACGCATACTAAAAGTATCAGTTGAACATACATATACACGGCTCATACAAACATCAATACAACAGCACACTAACCCGATCACTACTCCCGAGCTCTGCGTTTCCGTCTTTTATATTGGTCGTTTTGAACGTACGGAATTTCTCGGTGACCACTTAAGCAATAAAAAGATTCCCATCATGTTCATTTCTTTTTTACAGCAATGTCATACCTCTGAAGGTATTTTAAACAGCTCAGGGGATGAATCTTTTAGTAAAAAGTAAACGCTCATGCCGTAATTATTTGAATGCCAATAAATCAGGCCACTCCAATGCGGTTCCAAGCCACGAGTTTGTCTCCCCGCACGGCATTTCGTTGCCAGTATTCCTATTGTAGTCTTTGTGTTTCTATTTGTGCTGTTCGCGCACGGCTGCAATTTCCGTCTTGAATTAATCTCTGTAGAGTGGATATTCACTCAGCTGGACATGATACTTCACGGGCAGAAAAATCGCTTTTCGATCAACTTGAATGCAGTCAAAGCCGCGACTTGCGGGATGTTACATGTACGGAGCTACGCCGTGACGAGCTCACAAACTTCTAGCGCTCATCCCAGCGCGCCACCTGGACGGCAAGTGGCGCGCTGGGATCCGTAGTTTGTCCAAGAACCGTGGTATAGTTAAACAAAAAAAAAATAAAGGATAGCTTCTTTTTTTCCCGATATTTACCTATCGTGTTCTTTTAATGCTAAAATTCCAAACTGCAAATACACGTACTTTCCGTCATATTTTTATACTGTTCAGTCCTTTCCCCACAGGGCAATCGCTCTCGAGGAGGAGAGAGAGAGAGAGAGAGGTGACGTGAGAGAAGTAGGGGAGGCCGGGGAGGAGACAACCGACAGTCACATTGGCCACTGCACGATAGGAGCTACGGTTCAGACCAGCGCTCCAACATGACCATCCGCGCGTCGATCGAATACCCTAATCCCCAAAGTGGTCTTAAACCATTTCATGTAAATTGGAACGTCAACCTGCGACACCCCGCCCCCTCCGATCACCGCCCGACCAGCGGCATCAATGCCCGACAGTTTACGCCATCTCATCTTGTTGGTACACCACCGATACGCGAACACACGGTCACAATTCCAGTCTTCTCCCAGCGCACAACACTGCCATTGCGATGTTGCTGCTATGTTGCTGACACGCAGAAATACAGCACCACGTGGACTGCCGGTTGGAACTCGGCATCAGAAAACAGAACCGAACTCGGCACAGAAAGCACCCGGCGCCCGGCAGCAAAACCAGGCTGTCTTTGACGCAGTTTCAGCGATTTCCATAACGTCATCAACGTCGACACAATCACTCTGGACACATCGTTCCGCCTGGTCCACATGGCTCCGCGTGGGTTCCGCAATCCGGAGATGGCCCATTTCTTCCAGTGTGCGTTGCGCTGCTGGCGCTGCTCCGAAACTTCGGTGTTTCTAGCGGCTTCGTTTCCTCGTGTGATAAAATTAGTGGTAAAAACATCAATGCAACCGAAATGTTCTGCACGTTTGGACTGGGACACGGAAATACAGGCGGCCTTCGCTGCCATTAAACAACGTGTGCGACGTGCTCGAAAAACGAAACAAAAAGAAAATGAAGCGGGAGGGAGGAAGCTTTCTCCCGTCTGCCTGGAGGGAGAAAAACGTCTCGTTCCTCCCTTCTTCTCGTGTCCGCTTGGGGGCGTGTCAGTAGAAGGACGGAAAATGCGCCGTGGCTACATTTTTTCTTCATTTTTTCTTAGAGTGAAGTGTCGGTTATCTTCAATATTGGGGAGTATAAAACTAGCATAAGTAAATTGTTTCAGCGAAGGATCGTTAATCAGCATTTCCTTTGCAATTCTTCTGACGCCTCGTATACAGCTTCTCAGCCTGTCTAATCGATAGGTAAACAAGAGTGAAAGAGCCTTTCAACCGCTGGAGGGAAATTAGTGTCCCAGGCACTCGATGCATGTCACACGAGGAGGCTCGATGTCTCCAGGTCATCTTAGTGGTGTGAGGTTCTAGGCACTCTGTAATCCAAGGATGTTTTCTGCCGGAAAAGACGAAAATAAGGCAAGAAATACGTGGGATCTCTGCTCCTCATTAGCGGGCACTTAGCTATCTGCCTCTATCTAAACTTTGAGCGTCACACCGAAGGAAAGTCCCACTTAAGTAGCAACGGTTACGTGTCAACGAAAGTAAAGTCGATTTCTCCATCTAACAAGGGTTTTACACGCGCCACTCGTGTCCTTGTCGATCTTTATTTGATTCACAAGACGCCGAATAGAAGGGCTGACAGACAAAAAAATGACGCGTGACTCCCAAAGTGATTAAATAGATGAATTTCGCATTTGTAACTGCTGGGACTTGCAACTAATATATTACGCCCACAAGTAAACAAAAAGGTAGAATACGCTATTTCACGTGCTGGTGGTCTAGAGTGTCAACATTTTGCCGGTGTGTGTTCTAGTTGGTTGTTCCCGTGAACATACGACGCCATACACGCACAATAAACGACCACTCCCGTGCCATTTTAGAAACTCTGGAAAGGATGCATGCAGTCGATACACCAGAAATACCCAAACACTGATGCAGTACAAACGCACAAGACTTATTGAAAGTCTACTCTAGAATTCTAAAGTTGACTATCGATGTTAGTACACCGTTAAATTAAATGAGTGCCTACAAGAACGTATAATCGTTCTTGTAGGAAGCCTGCGAGAAGCTACACTCTAAGAAAAAAGAGAGGAAAACGGTAGCAACAGCGCGTTTTCCTTTTTCGATTCAATATCCCAATTGAAACACGTAGACCACCTCGGTCGCACTGAAGCTTTTACCACCAATGTTGTCAAACGAACGAACGAAACCGTTAGAAACAGCAAAGTTTCAGATCGATTCCAGCAGTGCTGCGTGCACTAGGCAAAGGTGACCGCGCGTGTTTCGGTTGTTTCGACGTTGTGGCAACGTCCCAACCAAGACTGGCAGATTCTGCTGCCGTGTGGTGGCGCGTATTCTGTGCTACGTTCGGTTTTGTTATGCGCTACCAAGCGCCAGCCAATGATCAACGTGGTTTTGTGTTTGTGCGTGTCACCAGGATTGCCATGGCAATGTGGTGTGTTCTGAACGTCGATTCGAATCGTCCCCGATGTCGCGGTTTGTTTCGCGCACCTGTGGGGTAAAAGCAAGATGAGATGACTTATCGTTGTAGATGACATTCTGTGTTACGGTATAATCAATCAATTAAATGCAAAGGTGCAAGCGAGCTGGACAATCATCCAGGCCCGGGATTATTTTTGTCATAATCAATCAGTCTGCGGATAGTCATGTGGAAATATTGTTCTGAACCGTAGCTCATGTTCTGTGATCAACGTCATTTTGCCTCCAGACCGCATTGGAAAAGTCCTGCTACCATTCAATGTCAGTAAGTATTAGAATGCAGGTACAACGGCTGACAGATGCTGGCTTCCCAACGTCAGTTATTCTGGCAGTGGCGCAGAGGTTGTTAAAAAAAGGTTAAGGGGCGGTTAAGTTAGACAAAGAGAGACCCACGACAAGACCTCATGTGCTCCCTTACATGCACAAAATCTCGCTCAATTTGATAAAGGTATCAGGGCGGTTTGACATTCCCATTGTGTTTTCCGTACCTTAAAATTTGGCGCAACTCTGCCCTAGAATTGCGGAAAAGGCTTGAGGCTAGAGCCAATGTGCCGTAAGGCACAGGAACGAGTATGTTGATTGTGTGGTTGGTCTGGTAGATGTGATCCCACTAAGCTGCGGAAGTGTGTAGATAGGCTAAACAGGCCGATGTACACAGAACCCGTGAACATGACTGGTCACTCAGGTCGACCGCTGAGGACACTTACCTCTGCATAGTGCTGCTTGTAAATGCAAGCCCAAATTCAACAACATCACCATCATCGGGAGGGGCGCAGATAAAACCACCAGAGAATTTATTGGAAGTGTACGCAATAACAAAAGAGGGCCAAGATGCACGTCTCGGCCAAACATCGGTTTTCTACACAAAAAAAGAAGCTGCTTATCTCGACACGTGCTAAAACGATAATAAAATTTATGTTTTTTTTAGTGTTTATTTGTGTCTTCGGCGCGTGTGTTGCTCGCATCCTCCCCTTGTCCTTGTTTGTATTTTGGGGTGCTGTTTATTTCCGATTATCAACGTAACTGTCGTCAGCAACGCGGTGTTGGCTTTTCTCCGAAATTAATTACGTTTTCTGGATAGGGCTAAATAAGACTGAAATATCAAAGAAAAGATTAATGTCTCTCATGTATGTACATTTATTCAGAATTTGTAATGTTAGCGCTAAGCAAAATAAATCGGAAATAGAGAAATGTTGGCAGTAACTAGCTTCGTGTTATCAAGTCGGATTGATTATTAGAACGGCTAATGACCGAGAGAGAAAGAAAATGGAAACACTGGTGACCGAGTAATATATGTATATATTCGATATAAAACGCACTTCAAGAGCGCGTTCACAAGGTGTCTAGGTAAAGAAGCTTTTAATTTACTAACAAGACACTACACCTTTATATATATATATATATATATATATCATTATACGTCGAATAAATGTGTTTTCTACCGTCACCCTGCATATATATATATATATATATATATATATATATATATATATATATATATATATATATATATATATATATAT